>RJWK010026305.1:0-27124 GCA_004363435.1 Platanista minor | reverse complement strand
TTTTTTTTTTTTTTTTTTTTTTGCGGTACGCGGGCCTCTCACTGCTGTGGGCTCTCCCGTTGCAGAGCACAGGCTCCGGACGCACAGGCTCAGCGTCCATGGCTCATGGGCCTAGCTGCTCTGTGGCACGTGGGATCTTCCCAGATCGGGGCACGAACCTGTGTCCCCTGCATCGGCAGGTGGACTCTCAACCACTGTGCCACCAGGGAAGCCCTTTTTTTTTTTTCGTGCCACATCTTCTTTATCTAGTCATCTGTCGATGGACACTTAGGTTGCTTACATGACTTATTTTTAAAATAATTCTGCATGGTGGGAGAAATTCTGCAAGATAAAAATAAAATGTATTAGAGATGATTTAAAAGTTTTTCTTTTTGCTTATCAATGGTTTCCAATTTTTTCACAATGATCATATCTTCCGAATAGACTGTTTAAGGGAAAATAAACTTAGTGGCACAAGAAATTATAGAATTAAAAAACAATCACTCTATATTTTGTGTTTTATAAATGTGAATTACTAAGACAATCCTTTTATGATTTGCTCTCTTGGAAAGTTCATAATGCTGTTCCTTGCTAATTACATCACCTGTTATAGAGTGTGGTTTAGAAGCACAGAAGTTAGCGTTTTCTTACAAAACGGAAAGTCCCCACTTCTGACACATTTTGGCTGCCCAGGCCCCTCATTCACAGCTGCCAAATCTTGGCATTTACCAACCCCTGGGCACAGGAAACCCTGGGTAAGGGAGTTCTCCTGGCCTGGCCCACAGAGGCTTAGACAAGAATTGCCACAGAAGCATCAAAACAATAGAATGTGATGTCGTGGGCATCCCAGGGGGGAAATAATGCTAGTCTGAAATGCATTTTTGCATCATTGATTCTCCCTGCTGATTGAGCCCTGTTTATCTCATTTGGCAGATCAGCCTCAAAGTGCATGAACTATTTGTGCCTCATTAGTTTCCAATAGATTGATTTTGCTAGGGTTGCGAATTGGCCATCTTGCATTGCAGCCCGCAGGAGCCGGCTCTGGCTCAGCCTCAGGGCACAGGCACAGGAACAGCAGCAACCCCTGCAGTGCGGCCACCAGAAAGAGACTGAAGGGCTGTTCTACGGCCACAAGGACAGCAGTGCCTTAAATCTTTCCCGGAAACAGGTAGGATAAAATAGGGACATATAAGAAAGCAAACAAGGGCCATCTCTGCTCTCTTTTCTTTCTCTTTCAACGTACATACTCTATTTGGCACCTCCCTCCTCTTGCCCCCAAATCCCCCCACTTCCAACCTTAAGCCCCTCTTCAAAAGTAAGAAAAATAAAGATAACATTAAAAAAAATTAAAATAAATAAAATTGATGACCAGTTTATAAAACAGTGAGTGCTGAACTACTTACAATATAATGATTGGAGAGAAA
Source organism: Platanista minor (assembly GCA_004363435.1). Lineage (NCBI taxonomy): Eukaryota > Metazoa > Chordata > Mammalia > Artiodactyla > Platanistidae > Platanista > Platanista minor. The sequence goes on along the minus strand of RJWK010026305.1, from coordinate 25,721 downwards.
AGCAGAATACAAAACTGAACATACAGAATGACATTGCTTTATAAAAAGTAGACGTAGAAAAAAATATTAAAAGGGAAAAAGCAAACCAAACGGGGATAGAGGTAACTTTGGACATTGAGGGATATGGAGGCTTTTCTTTTCCTTTAAACTTTTCTGCATTTTCAAAATTGGCTAAAATGATTCATAGTACATATACATATCCTCAGAAAATTTTTATTAAAATATATAAGGTAATAATACATACATAAAATAACAAAGCGGCCCATGCTTTTCATTCAGCAAGGTATGTTGGTTCTGCCAGTTAAAAGAACAGAAAACTGACTCAAGCTAGTCTGGCAGTTCCTCAAAAAATTAAACATAAAGTTACCATATGACCCAGCAATTCCACTTCTAGGTATACATCCAAGGGAATTGAAAACATATGTTCATACAAAAACTTGTACATGAATGTTCATAACAGAATTGTTCATAATAACCAAAAAGTGGAAACAAACCAAATGTCTATCAACTGATGATAGGATAAACAAATTGTAGTATATGTATACAGTGGAATGTTATTTAGTCATAAAAAGGAACAAAGTATTGATACATGCTACAACAAGGATGAACCTTTTCCACATTACGCTAAGTGAAAGAAGCCAGACACAAAAGGCCACATGTTGTATGATTCCGTTTATATGAGATGTCCAGAACAGGCAAATCTATAGAGACAGAAAGTATACTAGTGATTGCCAGGGACTGGGGGTAGAGGGGAAACAAGGGGTGACTGCTAATAGGTATAAGGTTTCTTTTTGCGGTGATGAAAATGTTCTGGAATTAGTTTGTGGTGATGGTTGCACAACCTCATGAATATACTAAAAACCACTGGACTGTATACTTTTATAGGGTAACTGTTCTGATATGTGAGTTATATCTCAATTTAAAAAAAAAGAGTATGTCTATCACACTGTCTTGTAATCACCCATGTCTTTATCAGTCTCTCCCACTCCACTGTGAGCACCTCGAGGATGAGGGCCTATCCTTGTTCTCTGGTTCTCCAGCCCCGAGTAGAGGACCTGGAACAGAGGGGGCACATGATATTGTTAACCAAAAAACTTGAGAGTTCTTTTCCCACAAGCCCAGGGCTACCTGGCTGGCTCTGCTCTCAACCCTCAAGAATGGTCTGGGTCAGGAATTCCCTAGCGGTCCAGTGGTTAGGACTCGGCACTTTCACTGCCTGGGCCCAGGGCCCGGGTTCAATCCCTGGTCGGGGAGCTAAAATTCTGCAAGCTGTGAGTTGTGCCCCCCAAAAGTTTGAGTGTTAGAAGCCCTAGTTCAGGTATACTATCTTCTGGAAACTAAGAGTGGAGCAGCCTTCAGTTTAAGTACCAACTGGTGGAATCACATTGTTTAACCCCATTGAACCTTGTCCAGGGGTCACACTGAGTCAAACAGAGGGGCTGCCACTGACCCCTTGGGGTCCTTACTTTCCTCCTGTTGGAGGGCTCACCATGATTAACCTTCCTTCTTTGGAAGTGGCAGCCTGGGCTGCAACAGATTCTGAGAACCAGGGTCTAGCATGCTTTCTGGTTCTGCTCTAATTCTAATCAGGGTCAAATGAAGAAGCCCTTGGTTCTTTTGGCCTAAGGGAGGAGATAGGTATCTCTGTCCACTTCTCCATTGTATAAAGTCCAGTTGCCCTTACTCCTTGGGCCGTAGGACATGATTCTTTCAGATTATCTCCTTCTTACAGAGTCAGATAAACAGGTAGGCCATGCAAGCACAACTTTAATTGCCAATTTAAAAAGGGCTTCAAACATCCCTGGAAATGTGTGATTTTCCAAGACCTCCTCTCACAGAGAGAGCCATGCATGCCTGGAAGAATCATCTGGTTCAGCCAGTTGGGACAGCAGGCAGAAAGATCCCTAAGAGGCATGGCCCAGTGACTAGAGATGGTCACTAAAATAGCATTCATAAAAGTGGGTCGAGGTAACCGAAGGTTTAGAAGACAGGTTTAAGAGACAGGGCAAGCAAGTTTGGAGACAGGACAGACTTGCTGAGGTAATGGAGAAGGGCCGATACCTGATAGGCATGCCCGCCATCTTCCCTTCTGCCCTTTCCATGGTGCTCAGCATCTCCTCTTGATGAATGCTGACAAAGTGTTGCTAACCTTCCCAGGACACCCATGTGACTCAATTTGGCCTTGTGTAATGAGTTCCCCCAGTGAACTCTTCCAATCACCTCTGACAAGCTTCCAGCAGCTTCCAGAATGTCAGGTATTACCTTAACACCATTGTTGTTGATTTTTTAACCTTGTTAAGGTTATATTAGTTTGGTGAGGCTTGTTGCCCCGTTTCTGCAATTGCTGTATTTTTTCCCTCAGGCCGTTTAAAATGATCTGTCTTCCTCTCCCTTGCCATCTCTCTCATGTTCTCTGGTTCTCCCCCTCTTTCCCTGTGCCACCTTTTTTTCCCTCCTGGCTTCCTCCTTTTATCTCTCCAGCCTCAATCAGAATGCATCTCTCAGAGTAGTCAGCTCTATTCACTAACCATAAAAATGGTTTTCTCAAATAAACGCTTCATTAACTGAATTACTTTAGAGTAGTGAGTCTTTCTCAAGTAAACGCAGCATATTCTAATTAATGAATCCCCTGCCCAATCAGAAAAAAAGGGACCTCCCAGCAGCAGCTGCCTTCAAACTGCCCCCTCCTCTTTTCTTTTCTTTTTTTTATAAACTTATTTATTATTTATTTAGTTTTGGCTGTGTTGTGTCTTCGTTGCTGTGCACAGGCTTTCTCTAGTTGCAGCAAGTGAGGGCTACTTTTTCATTGAGGTGCGCAGCCTTCTCATTGCAGTGGCTTCTCTGATTGCGGAGCATGGGCTCTAGGCGCGAGGGCTTCAGTAGTTGTGGCTCATGGGCTCTAGAACGCAGGCTCAGTAGTTGTGGTGCACGGGCTTAGTTGCTCCGCAGCGTGTGGGATCTTCCTGGACCAGGGCTCGAACCCATGTCCCCTGCATTGGCAGGTGGATTCTTAACCACTGCGCCACCAGGGAAGCCCTGTCCCCTCCTCCTGTCCCCCACCCAAACCCCTGACCTAGGGCAGGCCCTTCCATTAATATAGTGGAAGTGGAGAGAAGTGCATTCTGTCCTTCTGCTTACTCCCAAAGGTCCACCCAGCTCAGCACTTTAAACATCTTATTTTGATTATCTAATAGCATGAAACATTCTCAAAGCCAAACCTTACACCCTTGGTCGAATACAGTACAAATGTACAGAACTGGGATTTTATTATGTACACATGCTTTCATCCAAGCAACAACATGAGACATATTGGAGCAAGCATTTTTTAGATTGATGAACAGAGGCCTGAAGGCTAGGCCATTGGTGTGACCCATTCATTCTCATCTCAGCCCTGCTTCCTAAGCACAGCGATGTCCTTGCCTGCTCTCATTCTCTCCTGGCCCCCTCCTGACCAACCTCCACCCATCTGTCCAAAATTCCCCAAAGCAGCACCTGCCCACCATGACATCCAAAGAATGCGGAATTCTTGGATCTGGCATCCCACGATATTCAAATCAGTTTTGTGCCCTCAGGCATGAGTGTAGAGATTTGCTTCTCAGTAATTCATCAGCGAGAAGCAAGAGAATCCATTCTTTAAGGAAGTTTTGCTCTTTCCACTACTTGCTTCATTTTCTTCAAGATGCTACAAAAGAAATTAGGTGCAAACGGCCGCCAGGGTTTTTAGTGACTTATCACCAAAAGGGATTCATAATTCCCTTTCTCTCATTTGATTTTGTTCTTCCCTCCTGGCATTCTCCAGCTGATAGGTCTGAAAATGACTACAGTCAATCTTTTGGGTAACTGGGGAAACAAGTTACCCAAACCAACACATTTTAAGAAAGCATCTTTCACAACTTGGCCACCTAGTAATATTAATAACAATATCCTCTTGGGACTTCCCTGGTGGCACAGTGGTTAAGAATCCACCTCCCAGTACAGGGGACACAGGATCGAGCCCTGGCCCAGGAAGATCCCACATGCCACAGAGCAACTAAGCCCGTGCGCCACAACTACTGAGCCCGTGCGCCACAACTACTGAAGCCTGAGCACCTAAGAGCCCGTGCTCTGCAACAAGAGAAGCCACCACAATGAGAAGCCTGCGCACCACAGCGAAGAATAACCTCCGTTTGCCACAACTAGAGAAAGCCCACGCGCAGCAATGAAGACACAACGCAGCCAAAAAAATTTTTTTAAGTAAAAATAAATGCTTATATGAAAAAGAAAATAATACCCTCTTAGCGAGTGCTTATGTGTCAGGCAGCGTGTAAGCACTTTACATGCGTGCTGTCATCTACAGCTCACAGGTAAACCTTAGGAGGGTTGTGTCTCCCTCCTGTTACAGATGAGGGACCTGAGAACTTGCACAAGAGTTCCACGTTAGGCATTGAAGCCAGGATTCTGCCCACAGGCTTAACCACTATACTTCCCGCCATCTCTAGATCATCTTGTTTCTTTCCCTCTCTCCCAGGGTGTATGACCCTGAAGATGGAGGAAAGGCTGACAACTCTGGGCTGACCTCTACAAAATCCTGCTTGCTCCTCTCCCAATCCCTCACACTTAACGGCCTGCTTGAAGGATGCTTCCTATAGCACGTTTATGACCCTGGTTTGTGTTCTTGACCCTCCTGCTTGATATTTTAATTTCTCTCCAACAGTGGAAGGACTGCTGGGAATAATCTGATGCACAAGAAGAGAAAACCAGGAGTTACTAATAAGATTAAATTAAATGTAAGCACATTTTTAACAGTGTGTAAAGCATAGTGCTAAGCACTGTTTGAGATGAGCAGACACAAGCCAGGACATCATGGAATTTACAATCTGGTGGGGAGAGAGGATGAGGAATAAGACTACATACATATATACATGAGTTCATGCCAAATATGGTAAATTCCATGAGAAAGGAATAAATGAAGTGCTGTAGGGCTGGAAAGCAGGGAGGGCTCACATTTCCCTCGGGAACCAGGAATGAGGCCATATGATATAAGAGAATGGCTGGGATGAGAGTGGAAAGCTCCACACTTTACTCCAGGCTTGATCACTGATATACTATTGTACTAATAAGGCCTTGGTATTTCTCCTCCCCAGGACAGGCCACATAATTTATAGGACTCAGTACAAAATGAAAATGTGGGGTCCCTTGAAGAATTTCAAGATGGCGAGAGCAAAGCAATACCCAAGTGTGGGACTCTTCTCAGCACACCCATGAAGCGGGACTTCCTTGAGTTTCTGCTACCCCAGGGGTCACCTTTGGGAGGTGGGGAGGCAGGTCTCACCAGCACCTAGCACAGGGCCTGCTACTCAGATGAATCACTGAATGACTGGGGACAACAGTGAGTTGACATGAGTACACATGATGATTTCTTGGGGCACTTTCAGTGTTAAAATGTTATTAGACCATGATTCTGAACACTTCTTGAAGGAGACATTTGAGATGAATCCTGAAGGATAGTAGGATTTTTCTTTCTCTTTGTCTTCCCTTTTTCCCTTCCCTTCGGTCCTTTCAGTATTTTCCCATTTATCTCATAAACCCTAATGATATACAGACTGGAACCAGCAGAGGAGTGCAACATTTGAGGGCTGGCTCAAAGACTGAGGCATCATTAAAGATTTCCCCAGGCAGTTTCCCACTTAAAAGGGAAGGCCTTGCCGAGAGATCAAATCTCCACAAGTAGAGTCTGATTTTTTATTTTAAGATTATTTTGTTTTATTTTCACTGAACAATTTAATAGATGTTTATGATGAAAAGAATCAGAAAAATATAGATGAGGGAAAAATACTCATAATCCCTCAAGAAATAGTTCTAATGAGATTGCAGTACAAAACTAGTTTTCAACCTACTTTTCTATTCAGTAATATGTTATGAGCATATTTTTGTGTTAATGAGTCAGTATACTTTTTCATTTTTCATGGCTGTATGATATTCTGTCTTATGATTGTACTGTAATTTTCTTAACCAATCCACTCAAACTGAACATTTGGATTGTTTTTGATTTTTTTTCTTTTTGCTATTTTAAGTGGGGTTATCCTGAATTTGCTGGGTAGGCAATTTACTTAGTTACTCCAGCAGTTATTTTCCTCCTCTGTGGATAAACTCAAGATAACAGTAGCATTTCTTCCTGGGGTTGCTGTGTGGTATTGGTCAGTTAATGCATGTATGAATGGACAGTTATAGTCAGTTAATATTAAACTGGTGAGTTTATGCTCTTAGCATAAATACATCATACTGCATAGCGGACTAGACATGCAGTCCGCCCTCCCTATATTCAGGTTTCACACCTGCAGATTCAACCAAATCAAATGTGATCAAATTTTCTTCTCAGTTGGTTGAATCCACAGATGTGAAATGAGCTGATTTGGGAGGCTGACTGTATTCCTTGTACTACTCCACTTTAAATAAGGGACTTGAGCATCCACAAATTTTGGTATCCATGGGGTCTCCTGGAACAAATCCCCCACAGATACTGAGGGACAAGTGCATTCATTAGCCGTTTCATTACTTTACAGGCCCAGGAGGAACTGCCTCCCTTAGATTGTGGTGGAAGTTCATAGTAGAGCCTGCGAAGCCGGACTTCTAGTCTAGTGTTCTTTGCAAAACAGCAGGATGAGGTGCAAGCTGGGGGAGGCCTGGTCTGGGGGCTCCCTAGATTGAATAGCTTGCTAGTAGTTTCTTGTCTCTTCATTTGTAGAATAAGCTCCCAGGTGGCTAGGAGACGTCTAATTTTTTTTTTTCTTTACGCAGCAGGGGACAGCAGGTGCTCAGCAAAGACTTGACACTGTTCCTTGACATCCAAGAACCTTAGCAGATGTGTTTCCCATCAGCCTGTGCAGTCATCAAAGCCTTTCTTTCCCTTGCACACACAGCCTGTTAACTGGGAACGTGCTCTGGCTGAAGATTCTCGCCAAGGGCAGCTGACAAAAATCAGTTGTGTTCAGCCCAAGGGATGATTGCCCCACCTTCAGGGATGCCCCAGGGATGTGGGAAGCTAGGTGTGGAGGGAGCATGTTCCAGGCCGGTTACTTGCTGGCCATGACCTTGGGCAAGAAGTTTCCCCTCTCTGGGTTCTGTTTTCTTTTTGTAACACTGAGGGGGACTGGAGGAGGTCAGGATGGTATCACAGTGGTTACCTCTGAACCCATCTAGCAAAGTACTCTTCTCCCCACTTGCACATGACCCTGTTTTGTTTTATTTACCCTATTTTGCACATTGCAGACGATCTTGTTTATTTATTCACTCGTTTATTTGCCTGTCTCCCTCACTAAAATGGAAGCTTCATGAGCGGAGGGGTCTTGTCTATTGTATTTTTGGCGGTAACCCCAGGGCCTAGTATATGCCATGGAACCACTGAATAAAAGTATTACATGAATGAAATCTCAGAGCCTGGGTTCAAATGCTGATTGCACCGGTTTCTGTGTGACTTTGACCAAGCCGCTTAAACCATTTCAGTTTTCCCACTTGAAAAATATGGATTACTGATAGCGATTATCTTAAAAGGCTATGAGGATCAAAAGAGAGAAAAACTAAGAAGTATTAAGCATACTGGCTGACATACAGTATAATAAGGATAGTAGCAAACATTTATATAGCGCGACGGCCAGGCACTGATCTAAACGCTTTACATACGTTAACTATATTAATCTTCTCTATGTCCTGTCCTGCGAAATAGGTATTGTTTATTATACCGTTTAAAGGTTAGCTGGTTTTTTTATGCCTAAGATTCCTTCCCAGCTCCCCGTGGGCGACCCCTCAGAAAGATCAGAGGGCGCGCCGGGCCAGCCTCCCGCCCAGCCCGAGGCCGGCCGGGACAGAAAGGGTTACTGGGAGCGCGCGCACGTTCTCGACGGGAGATCCGCGGGCCCGCGCGCGGGGCTCACAATGCTGCGGGGCGGGGCGGCGGGGCGCCTAGTTGCCTCCCATTGGCGCACACGCCCCTTCCTGTCACTGCCGGGTCCGGCACCGCCCCCTAGCACCGCCCACCGCCCAGGCGCTGCCGGAGTGGACGGTTCCAGACGCATGCTAATGAGGGGCCGGCCGCCGCAGCCCATTGGCCGGCCGCGGAGTGTCGGTGAAGTCAGCGCCGAGTCCCAGAAAAACAGAGCGGGGCCAACTGCAGAGTGTAGTGCGAGTTGGGCAGGACGCGCGCAGGCGGCCCGCCCGCCCGGAGATCCGCAAGGTAAGCCCGCGCCAGCGGCCCCTCAGCCCGCGCTCGCCTGATTGTCAGCGCCGGCGCCGGGGGCGTGCGCCGGCCCGGCCCCCGCGGGCGGCGCCTTTGTTCCACGTTCGGAGGAGGCGCGTTTAAAGGGCCAGCTGTTGGAAGGACTTGAGGGACACCCTCCCCCAGAGCATCCCCCGTGGTCAAGGGGAACACCGTGGTCCCCCTCGGCGGAAGCCTCCTGCCTGCCTGCTTGGTGGATCCCCAGTCTTTAAGGGAAAGTTCCCCAGGGTGCGGGGGTTTCGGAGGATTCCAGGTTTTTGTTTGTTTTTATTGGTGGGTGGGGGTACGTGCGATCATGGCCTCTGCTAGGAGAGAATGTCCGCCTGCTTCAGGTTGGCTGCAATATGGGTGGGTGGCGGAGACATCAAAGCCCGCGTGGGTTTGAGCTGTAAAGTGAAACTACCGAGAGGCTCCCCTGCAGTAGCCAGAGGAGGAAGGAGGGAGCGAGCGGCAGGATGGAGGCATCTCAGGTGTGTTCATTCATCAGCATCCCTCTGGAGGAGAGGAAGGCGGGAGGGCAGCACGGACGACCGGTCTGGCCTAGGACCCCCCAGAATGAGCGGGTACGTCTGTGTGTGTGTCCGTGTCCGGGGACGCCGGTGCCTGCTCATCTGCCCATGCTCCTTCATCCCTCAGAGTGACTGGCAGCTTCTTGCTAGCCAGCTCCTCACCGAGATGAACAGAAAGCAACTCCTTTCTCCGAATTCCCCGGGCATCCCCGGCTCTCCTCTGGCTTCTTTCCGAGGTGGCTTCCTTGATAAGCGCTAACGCCATTCAAGATAGAGGGGGAAAGAGACTTGAAATCATTACGTTTTATTCACTGGGGAATGTGCTGTCGAATTCTGCATCCCAGTGCATCCGCTGTCGTAAGATGGCTTTGAAATTCACCAGTGCATGCTTTCTTCAGGCAGACAGAATTTATTACGCTATTACATTGCTACATAAAAGCAGAAAGGATACCAGTGAGCGTTGCTCTTTTTATCCAGACCCTGTATTTTCCCAGCATGTTCTGGCTGAGCCCTTGGATTTTTGTTTTAAACTGAGCGCTGGGATGCCCCTCCTGTCACAGGGCCGACCTGCTGAAATCGCCGGAATTGATTTCACCGTCAATAGGAGGGAGGTTTATTTAGAGATATCATGGAGCCTGTCTGGCATGTCAGGCCTCTGACATCACCCCCCGCCCCCCACTCCTTGCGCCCTTTTTCTCTCCTAAGTGAAGGCCAGGGAAGGCTTGTCTCCATGCCCCCCTCATTGGTTTGTGAGCTCCTCTAGATTCAGTTTTGTGTTTTTGATTGGAAAGGTGGCTTGGTTGTGATTGAAGAGAACGGAGTGGATTAAGAGTGGGGTGGGCAGCAGATAGGGACAGCAGCCTCAATGACAGAAAACATATGCTGGACATTTGGGGACTCCAGATCTCCAGCCCTTAGAGACAGGTGAGGTTGATGGGTGTGTGTGGAGCGAAAGGGGTGTGTGTGTGTGTGTGTGTGTGTGTGTGTGTGTGTTGGCTGTGAGGGAGCGGTGGAGGAGGAGGATGCTGCCAGCAATTTTCTGCCCCACCCTCTTGATGCTGCCTTAAATAGCTCCTTGCCATCCAAGCTCTGATGTTTCAGGCTCTTGGCCTGAGGGGAGGGGAGGGGAGGGTTGATCTTTTGGTACCTCTGCCCTGGCCACTGTTAGAGTGGATGGTTAGGAAAGGGTTAGTTCTCCAGGGGTTGCAGAGAGCTCATTTCTCTACTGGAGGGCACAGAGTTGAACTAGCTCGGGTGACTTCCCCACAGGGTATTAGCAACTGAAAAGAAATGCTTTCTTCTCTGTAGGGCGAAGAGCTGGGAGGGTATTGTCACCATCAGTCCGTTTGACACTCACCTGCTGTTGGCCCTTTCCTCCTGTTACCTCCTGCTTTCTTTTATTCTAGTTGGCGGGTTTCTGTGAACTTTTCCGAAGGTACTGGGAATATTGGGAGGTGAGGTAGGAGTTGTGGGAAAGGACTAGCAGATGCTTCTTCCTGGCAGAACAAAGAACTGTGCCGCTCTCCCCTTCTCCCCTCTCCAAAATACAGTCCCATATAGATAGCAGTCTGGGGTTTTCTTTGCAGAGAATGAATGGGCAAGGTTCAGGAAAGATAGCTTGTATTAGGCAGCATTAGTAGTCATCTGGCCATCCAAACTTAGCTCTGGCCCCTCCTCTGGATTTGGAAATAGATTTGCTGTAGAGGGCACTCCCTGGTAATTTGGGATTTAATCTGTCTCTTGAAAAAGGTTAACGGATGGTATCAAAAAGCTTTGGTGGAGGTCCTCTGGACCAAAAGCAGGACAGCTGACTTTGATCCAGGCTCCAACCTGCTTTGAGCTTTGGGCTAGTGGCTTCCGCTCTCTGGGCCTGTGTCCTTGTTGGGAAAGTGGAGGGCTTTTGAGGAGATTGTTTTCCAGGGTTCCCGACAGCATTACTGTTCTTAGATTCACAAGACAGTTTGTGATGGCATTTCTAGATTCTTTGCTAAGCTGATGTTAAATTCACAGTATTACTTGATGGCATGAAAGAAACATTCCAGGACTCAGCCTTCTGTTGGATTTGGATGCATCTGTTCCTTGATTAGTGTGATTGGTAAAGTTTTGCTGTATCTAAATAATTTAGAGCTGGAACAGCCCACAGTGAGGTGCAGCCCCTCAGTGTGGGTGGTTGGCTGGGGAGACCAGGTGGGGTGACAGAATGCTGAGGAAAGGGAGTTTCTATAATTCATTCTTTCTCCCTGTTTATGTTTAACTCACTGCTTTATTTATGGTTACACAGGTGAATGTTTAGATATTTAGAACCTGAGAGTTGGAAGAGACCTCTGTGATTGCCAGGTTCAGCCCCCCTCACTGAGGAATTTGAGGGGTTGGGTGGCTTAGCCATTTGTTCAAGGTCACACAGCTAGCAAGATGCAGAGCTGGGCAAAAACCCCAGGTGCATAGATTTTAGGTCTCGTGTTCTAGATATACCTCTTAAGTCCCCTCTTCCTCTGAGAGAAATGATACTAAGATGCGGTAGAGAAAAGCAAGGAGAAATGAGGGGCAGTAGAAGGGAGAAGTTGGGGAAACAGACCAGGTAGGAGGTTGGGGGCAGGTCAGATGAGGAAGGGGAAAACACAGACACCAGGCTTGGAGGAAAAAGGGATGGAGCTGGAAGGGGGAGGCTTTATCAGCTGTGAAATAGCACATTTCTACAGCCCTTAGAGTGAAGTAAGTAAGGCGAGGCTTGGCTTAGACACGGGTTGGGGTGGGTGAACAGAGTCCAGGCCAGGGTTGGGACTGACTTGGAGTCTCTTGGGATCTCTCTGTTGACCCTCAGATTGCAGTGTGTGGTGGAGGCTGATTTAGTTTCAAGGCCAACTCAGGCCTTTGGAGCCAGTGGGGCAGGCAGAACTCAAACATGTGGAAAGTCAGATGTGCTGGGAGTGATGCTGGAGAATGCTGAGGTGGGAACCCATTCCGCTGAAGTTCCAGTTTTTTATTTTTAATTTAAAACTAAAAAAATTTTTCCATGGAATTTTTTTTTCAACTCAAGCAACATTTTCTCCACTGACTCTCATTGGTGCTTTGTACATTTTATGAGATAACGATTTGTGTGATAGCGTCTCTTGTACTCCCTTTTCAGAGGAGATATTGGAGATGACTGATTTACTGAACCGTAGCTCATCTGGAGGGAGCTTCTGGCCTATGACCTGAGCTAAGCCTCAGAATGTTTAAATGAGCAATTAAAGAGCTGTGAACAGTGGTTAACCAGATTAGTAACCATTCAAAGGCAAGGATAAAAGTTGATAATACTGTGAAGTCTATAGCCCCAGCCTACAGCTGGCCATGTACAGTGTAATTTACTGTGGCCTAGGAAGTCTTTCTGTGGATCCTTTAGTTGTTCCCTCTTTTCGTGTATGGTTGCTCATGTTTGTCTGTCTGTCCCTGTATCTTGCTGTCTTCCCGTCTTTCTTTTCCCACACCCCCCGCTCTACCTTTCTTTTTCTCTCCTACTATTATACCTTTTTCTTTGACCTCCTCCTCCATCTTTTATTTACTGTCAATCACATAGCTCTGTAGTGTATTTTAATGTATTTATTGTGTTATTAAAATCTCATCCTCTCTGTTCTTAATTTGAAATCCGTTGAGTTCACTTTTTTGAATGTGTGTATATGTGTTTTACACACAACAAACAAACAAAACAAACCCAATTAAATGGCTTTTTACTTCTGTGTGGCCTTCCATTGATTTTTTTTTTTCCTCTGCTCCTCTTCTGTGGTCAGTAGTGGCTCTTTACAGAAAAAAAAAAATTTCCCAGCTCACTGTCATGTGGATATTATTGTTTTTGTAACAAAAACAGCTACAACAATAGAAAAAGTTTCCCCCTTGTTTGTGGACACAAGGGACACCCTCTCCCAAGAGATGTGCCCTATTTCTTGACTTCCTTCCATGGAAAGAGTGTATTCTCTAACAGGGGCCTGTACTGTACTGTACTGTAAGGGGTTGGAGGTGCTGATGGGGGAGCTGAGGTTTTATCAGTGATCCTGGTGATGCTTAGAGTGTGAGTGGGAGGGAGACAAGAGAGGACATGTAGGAAAAGTTCAGTGTGGTGGTTTTTCTTTATTTCCCCAGGCAGATCTAACTCATCCAGCAGTAGTAGGATCCAGACCCCTTTGGAAAAGAATGAGATGCTTCTCAACTTTCCCATTCATGTTGGGACCCAAGGGACATCTTGTGTGACACAGGGAGTGTAGGCAGCCACTGACAGGTTGCTGGTATGAAGTCCCGGGTGCATGCTATGGTGCTTTAACCTTTCTTCTGACTCTTATTCATTATAGAGAAGACTGAGTCTTGATGTTCAGTGGTCAGCAGATAGTTTAGTGTCTAAAGTGGGCCTCTCAAACAAGAAGTTGCCTTGAAGTCTCCAGTTTTTAATGTTAAAAATTCATGTGAGGGGACTTCCTTGGTGGTCCAGTGGGTAAAACTCCATGCTCCCTATGCAGGGGGCCTGCGTTCAATCCCTGGTCGGGGAACTAGATCCCACATGCCTCAACCAAGACCCAATGCAGCCAAAATAAATAAATATATTTTTTTAATTCATGTGAGTTTTGTATTCTGTAATACATCTGTTCTGGTTTTAGTATAAAATTATTTAAAATGCTTTACTGTTGACTACAGTTGATGGTCCAGGAAAATGTTGTGTTTGTCTGGGGTCTTTCCTTGTCCATGCCTGCCCTAAATATGCACAGCGGGTCCTGGACCCCAGCCAGAGAAGCCGGCAGTGGGGCAGGTGTCACCCCTGTGGTGCTGGGACCTGCCCACTCACGCTTTCCTGCTGACTCTGCCAGACCCACCGATGTCCCGTCATTCAGAACTCTTACACGTCCCCCCTGCTCTTTGTCTACTGCCCGGAAGGCCTGTTTCTCCTTTGCCTGGCTGACTTATACTCCTTTCAGATGCCCTGATGTCTTAAAGAGGTGTTTTCTTGCTGTGTTTGCTTTTCAGCGGTAGCTGTTTCCTTGTCTTCTCTACCAGATTGTGAGATCTGGCAAGAGAAAATTTGTTTCAGCTCTTTTAACATTAAATTTAGTTTGTATCAAATTTAAAATTTAATTTGTATCAAAGTCATATATTTATATATATATAGTTTGTTTTTGTTTGTTTGTTTGTTTGCGGTACACGAGCCTCTCACTGCCATGGCCTCTCCCGTTGCAGAGTACAGGCTCCGGACGCACAGGCTCAGCGGCTATGGCTCATGGGCCCAGCCACTCCGCGGCATGTGGGATCTTCCCAGACCGGGGCACGAACCCGCGTCCCCTGCATCGGCAGGCGGACTCTCAACCACTGCGCCACCAGGGAAGCCCAATCTCCCTGTTTTAAGTTCATTTGATTAGCAACCTTAATTCCATTTGCAACCTTAATTCCCCTTTGCAATGTACCATGCTTATGGGTTCGGGGATTAGGATATAGGCATCTTCATCTTTGAGGGACCATTACTCTGTCTACCATAGTCACTTCCAACCCTTTTAGTTGTTTCTCCTGATATGGCTATTGTCCTGCTATGGATTAGAGGAGCCCTTATTCCCCTCTTCACGCCTCCCCGCCTCACATACTTCCCTTCCTTCATGTCCTCCCAGTGTGGTTATGTCACAGTTTTTGGTTACAACGATTGTCAATACTTATATTATTTTGACTGTGTAAATAGTGTTCATGGCTGAGCCTTATAGTTGTACTGTAATGACATTTCCTTTCTTGTACGTCTCTCTTTTTATTTTTTTGAGTTAATAATTGCTTTTTTTTTTTCCTATTTAGTTTCCTTTGTACTTATTACTAATTCCCAGTGTTTCTGACGGCATTTTAAAATATCTCTGTTTTATAACACAAGTACCTTTTTATTTCACTACAGTCTTTTTGTCCTTGGAGACCTCCCTCCCAGAGGCCTCCATCCCTCACCTTTATTCCCTGCTGATTGACCTCTAGGCCTGGGGCATGACTCATCTTGGGGATTCCCTCACCTTGCTCTGGGTTGGATCCTCTGTTTCCTATTTCTTGATTTATTCCTCAGGAGTTTCTGAGAGAGGGTCTGTACAACTTGATCACCTCAAATTTGCAAGTCTGAAATGTTCTTATTCTATTATGCATTCACACTTGATTGGTGGTTTGATTTGTCTAGAATTTTAGGTTGAAAGCCGTTTTCCCTTAGTTTTGAAGGCATTGCTCCACTGTCTTCTAGGTTCCAATATTAATGTCAGAATTTGGATGCTATTCTGATTCTTGATCATTTATGGGTAACCTGCATTTTTCTTGCGGAAAGTTTTAGGATCCTCTTTCTTTCCCTGTATTTGGATTGTTCTTGCTTTAAAAGTTATTATGCTGGCTCCTTGTTGTGCTCTTTTGATCTGAAGACTCAAATTCTTCAGTTTGGGGACATTTTCTTACATTTTTCTCTGTTAATTTTCTTTTCTCCCCTTTTCTTGTGTTTTGTCTTTGGAACTCCTATTACTTGGATGTTGGACATCCTGGGTCAAGTTTGTAATTTTAAAATCTTTTATTATTTTCCATTTTACTTTACTTTTTAAATTATTATTATAAATTTATTTATTTTTGGCTGTGTTAGGTCTTTGTTGCTGTGCGTGGGTTTTCTCTAGTTGTGGAGAGCAGGGGCCACTCCTCATTGTGGTGCACAGGCTTCTCATTGCTGTGGCTTCTTTTGCTGTGGAGCACGGGCTCCAGCCACGCGGGCCTCAGTAGTTGCAGCACATGAGCTCTAGAGCCCGTGATCCACATGAGCTGTGGATCACGGGCTCTAGAGCACAGGCTCAGTAGTTGTGGTGCATGGGCTTAGTTGCTCCGCGGCATGTGGGATCCTCCCAGACCAGGGCTCGAACCCTGGTCCCCTGCATTGGCAGGTGGATTCTCAACCACTGCGCTACCAGGGAAGCCCTTGTTTTACTTTTGAGAGACATCTTCAGCTTTATCCTTAATAACCCTTTTGAATTTTTAATTTATGCTTTCATGGTTTTGCTTGAAACATTTTTCCATGTTTTACTTTCTAGAATTTGCTAGTTCTCTGAAGGCTCATTTTTCTTTTTTTTTTTCGAATAGCATCTTGTTCTTGCTTCATGGGTGCAATAAACTCACTTATGTGTGTTGTGTTTTGTTTTTTGGTGTTTTTCTGCTTCCCCTGCATTGTCTTTGTTTCCTCCAAGTCCCTTTTTTCTGCTTCTTTTGGTTACTGTAGTTCCCATTGGAACCATCCTTCCATGCATGCTGATCCTTGACTGTCTGTTTATATTTTAAGAGTGGAGACCAAAATGCTGATTGGGCACCTGTGCAATAAGAAAGGGGCTTATGAATCTCATGGTACAGTGATTCAGTAGAGAGCCTCCCTTTCTTCCACTGGGGACACCTAGATATCAGTGCGTATAGATCTTTTCTCTGGGAATGTCGGGTTTTCCTGGAGAGGAGTGTGCCTGGGGGTGTAATAACCTGTTTGTTGCTCCTCCTGGGAGCCTTGATGGGGAAGGAGACTGGGTACCCTGTCTGGTATGCAGACTGTCCCTCAGTCCATCTGTTTTCAGAAAGTTGTCCCCTCTCTCCCTACCTCCCTCAGCTGTGTCTCTCCCTCAACTGTGTCTGAATCCACAGAGTCTCTGGTGTAGTTGCCTAAACAGTGAACCTCTCCACCTGTTGCTGGCTGAGGGGGAGGGAGGTCATCAGACTGAGCAGACTGCAGGAGGGACCCTGGCATCTTTTTGCTCCTCTCGCCAACTTTCTGCAGGCTCCCCTCTTTCTAGTCCCGTCCTGCTCCTCCCCTCACAGTCCTTGGTGCCCCCCATTCCTGAGCCTTCTCCTGTTCCTGTGGCATAAGTCACCATTTGTTCAGTAGTTTTCTCCCCTACTTGCACTCAGCAGAACAGATGAAGCAGAAACCCGAATCAGCGACCGCATGGCAATTGGCTCTGTCTCTTCCAGAATTCTGTTAACATATCTCATCAGCCATCATCTCCTTTCCATTAAAAAACAGATTCCTCTGCTGCCTTTTCGTGGGGTTCTGGGAGAGAGCAGAGGTAAATGTAGGTGTTCTGATCTGACCAGAAGTTCATTTCATCTCTTTATCCAAGCCTTTAAACAGGTGCCTGATATATAGTATATTCCCAAGAAATGTTTGTTAAATGATTGGACACATGTTTCTAAGTTGGTATACATACAGCAGGTCCTCAGATTTCAAGAATCCCCAACATACAGTTGTACAAAAATAAATCCATTGTTTATTCTGAGATGGATGTAATAACAAGCAGTGGGCAGACCCTGCCACTCTCCCCCTGCAGGGTCGGATAAGAAGTGCCGTGAGACGGATTATAGACTGTTGGGCTGGTAAGTAATGAGGCCCAGGTGCCATCTCCAGCCCCATCACTAACAACTTGGGCCACTTTGAGAAGTCACTTAACCCATCTGAGTTGTGGTTTCCTCAGCCTTTAAAGGGGCTGTTCGTCAAGATTTGATTCATTTCACTGCTCTGAGCACCTGCTGTGTGCAAGGCACGGCGCAGGGTCCCTCCGGGTATCTCTTTAGTTCAGTATTTTGTACATGTGTCTGTTATGGCATGTGTCACACTGAGTTGATGGTGTTTGGTTTATATGTCTTTCTCCTGATCGTACTTCAGTAACTTGCACGGGGTAATACTCTGCAGATTTCACCTCTTACTCTTTCTAGATATGGGCCCCTGGTGAGGGCTTACATTGTAGCTGTCTTTGTATCTCCTGGGTCTGCCACAGTCCTTAGCTCGTAGGAGACGTATGGAAACTTATATTTTTGCACTTATAAAGAATACATCAAGGAGACATGAAAACGTGAGTTGCTCTGCCAGGATCCCCAAACCTTGCTTGGAGAATAGGGCCTCGCTCGTTGGGAGTCTAGCTGTATATGCCGCGGCTCACTTATGGAGGTGGGCAGGGGGGCATTGAAGACATTAAGTCAGCGGAGATAGCGGTCCTGGGCCACAGCCCTGACACTGGAGGATTGTTCCGCACATGCAGATCTCAGTCATGTAGCCGTTTAACCAGCCTTACAGTGAACTAGGATTGGACTCATACTAACTAAGAAAGTGACTTACAGGTATGATCCTGTATTTAAAAACATTTAATTGCTGGGACGTCCCTGGCGGTCCAGTGGTTAAGACTTCGCCTTCCAATGCAGGGGTGCGGGTTCAATCCCTGGTTGGGGAGCTAAGATCCCTTATGCCTAAAAACCAAAACATAAAAGAGAAGCGATATTGTAACAAATTCAATAAAAAACTTTTTAAAAAAATGGTCCACATTAAAAAAAATCTTAAAGAAATGTTTAAGGGCTGTTTCATAACTTATTTTGGTTTTCCCAGACCTGTGAGCTAGCGTGCCAGGACTAGTAAGTAGAAATTTCAGGGAGATAGTTTAGCTCCGTAGAACTTTTAGAAGATTTGTCTCTGTAGCTTTTCATCTTGAGAGCTGCTCCCTCTCGTACTGCTTTGGGAGGCCTGAGCTCCTGGGCAAGCCGAGGTTAGATGTCCACTGGACAGGGAACCTGAAGAATCAATGCTTGGGTGGCAATGAAGTCATGTTAGAGCACCTGAAAAGTCCTTTGCTTTTGATTTGTTCAAGAAATAGTTAACTGAGCTCCAGCCATGGGTTGGGGTGTATGCTGGGCTCTGCGAATACGGCAGTGACCAAAGAGAAGTGGCACCTGCCATCCTGGAATTTATAGACTAGGGTTGAACTTTCCAGTATGGTAGCCACTAGCCACGTGTGACTATGTAAGTTTAAATTAATTAAAATGAAATACAGTTTAAAATTCAGTTTCTCGGTCACGCTAGCCACATTTCAAGTGCTCCATAGCTACACGACACTAGCAGCTGCCCCATGGACAGCACAGAGAGAGAACCTTTCCATCACCTCAGGATGTTCTCTTAGGCGACGCTGGACTACAGAGCTAAGAGTCTCTGTTTCTAGACCAGGCATCCGTGATCAGCCTTGTTTCACAGTCGAGGCAGCTGAGGCACAGAAAAGCCATTTGTTTAAGGTCATGTGGCTGGATGGGCCTGAGCTGGGAGCAGATCTCTTACCTTGGAGCTTGGCTTTTCTCTCTCGGAAGTGAGGTCGGGGAGCAGAATGACGAGGAGTGTGATCTCTGCGCTCAGGCTGCTTAGGCCCCCATCCTGGCTCTGCTGCTCCCTCAGGCAAGTTTCTAGTCTGTACCTCAGTTGCCTCACCTATAAAAGGGAGAGAACAGTAGTGCCTACATCACAGGCCTGTGTCAGTCTTTACAGCTGTGCCTGACACATAGTAATCACTCAGTAATGCTGGTTGCTGTATTGAGAAGGGGACAAAAGTTATTGGCAGAGTCATGGGGACATTTTCAAACCGGAGACCACGGAGTGGAAAAAGAACATTGGCAGGCAAAGCTGTGTTTGTGGAGCTGACTGACCACCTGGAGAGGGACACATAACTGAGTATGTCTAAGCCAAGGGCTGCTTCGGTCACGTGAGCTGACGTGAAAATGCCAGTGTGTTCATGAAGCCCTCCCAGCTCCAGTACTGGTCACTGGTACTCAGAACAAGAATCCTTTTGATGTCTCCTTCCTCCTGGTCTGCCTCTACCCACAGGCATTTCCTCCGGTCCCCAAACATTCCTGCCCTCTCCCCCCACCCCTGACATCTCCACCTTAGAAGGATGAGGTCAGAGATGTTTGCCATTTACCCCTGTGGAGCAGAGGGATGTGCCAGAGAAGGGCAGAAGAGAGAAGGGACAGAGCCCAGGCCATTTAGCAGTTGGAGCCTAGTCTTTTCTTAGCGGTTTCTATCCCTTGGTGATTTGCATTCCCACCATGGCTCAGTCCTGCAAGCAGGTCCATGTAATGTAGCTTCGTGTTCCAGAGGTGCCCATTTTGCTGGATGAGGAGAAAGAGAGCTCTGCTGGTAGCCCCAGGGACGGGACGGTGCCCCATTTGAGAGGTGAATCCCTGCTTGAACGTGGAACTTTTGTTTAAGAAGTGCTTCAGTAACCACAGTCTCATTTCACTTGTTAAACAAATGCTGGTGACCCATGTAGACATAGGCCCCGCCCTCCTGGAGTTTATTTCCTCATTAACACCCAGAGGGCTGGGCTCCTCCGTGGCAGGCATTCAAGTTTGTTTTGGGTTTTGAGTAGGAAGGTTATAGTGTGACAGAGTATGTGGGGCATGGGGCTAGTGAGGACACGCTGAACATGCATAACCCATGTGGCTGGTAGTAGAGAGAGGCCAGCGGTGGACCTGAGGAGTCAGGCGTGTAGTAATGATTGACCCAACAGTGACCTGTGAGCAGTCTGTTCCTGGCAACCTGGATTCTCAACGTGCCGTAAAAATACTGCCTGAGTTCCAATACCAATGAGCAGGAGTATTGACTACCGTACCTTAACCTATACCTTGCTCTGCCAATCTCATTCCCATTTGGGCCTTGACTTTTCATCATCGTAGGGATGTTCTAGCTCATGGCAGTTGTAACAGAAATGGGTGGGGATGCGGAAACTCATTATTCATTTATATCATGCCTTATACATCGATTATTAACACCTGCCTGCAGGCCCACCTTTGAGCTTGGTCTCCCAGTATCAAGGGTCACTAGGACCTACCGTGTGAAATCCTAACAGTTACTGCCAATCCCTGGAATGTGTATGGAACCTGGAGGCTGTGCATGTGAGCAGTTCCCTTGTCTGATGTGTAAATAAATAGACAGTTCATTTGCAGGTTGTTCTCCACTCAGAGTTGGTCTTTAGTCAGTGCAAATCCCGTGTTGGGCAACTGTTTCCCACAAACACAGAATGATAGTCAGGGGTTGTAGGTGCTGATAACAAATTAACAGGAGAGAAAATGGGAACGTTTTCATGGTACGTCACTATTAGGGGGTCTTTGCAAGGCTGCTCTAGCATACATACTGCTGACCCGTCTGTGCTTGGGCCTCTCTTTATAGACAGTGCGCACAGCAGGCAGGATCTGGAAGCCAGGGATGAGGTAAGAAAGGCTGGAATTGGATCTGGGAGATATGAGTTGCTGCCCCAGTGACCCAGGCAGTGGGCTTGAGAGCGGGCCAGGGATCTCGAGGGAGAAGTCAAGGCAGAAGTAGGAGCTGGGCTGCTTTAAGCAGGACAGAATGAATCAGGCTCCAGAGAAGGCAAAATCCCAACAGGGACAGAAAATAGAGTAGCTGGAGAAAGCTGGGACTTGAGGGAGCCCAGGGCCTCCGCAGGGTTTTGTGCTGGTTGCTGACGATTAGGCTGCCAGGCCCATGAGCCTGGGCCAAGACGGTCTCAGGCCTTTTAGAACTATTTCACTTTTGCTTTGTGGGGCCTTTAGTTGGACGTGGTGCGTTAGTGAGCCAGCACTGGCAGGTGTGAGGGGGCGAGGACCCCCTAGGAACTGGGAAATGTTAGTCATGCCTGAGCACTGATAGAAGATATGGCTCCTCTTCGAGACAGCTGCTGCAGCAGGAAGCTCCACAGCCCGCCAGCCTGCATTACAACCCACAGTCTTGGTTTTATCTTTAATTATTAAAGTCATGGGCTATTTAAACACTCACCTGAAGCATCATTGTAAATAATTTTCCCTTCTTGGGGTCAAAAGAGCTCCAGTAGGGAAGAGGTTTTGTGGCTGTGGTTCTGGATTGTCCAGGTTGCTCTCGCAAGGAACATACACCTGGGCAACCAGAGCACCCAGAGGATGCCCTTGACCGTGGGTATGCACCTCCTTGGACTGTCTTGCAGATTGGTGTTGATTTTGCATAAATCCTTAGTTCAAGGAGTATAGGGTTTTCCTTCTATTGTAGGCAAGGAAGAAGCCATGCTGTTAGAAGATGTAAAATATTTAACACTCTCTTTAAAAAATTAAACTGCCCAGGAGCCTTTGATTGGTGGTGCCCATGGCAACATGCATGGTTTTCAGGAGTGTCTTCCTGTGGCTTTTGGGCTCCTCAGAAGCAGAGGAGGGGTGGGGGAGTTGGGGGGAGGCTGGGGGGAGCCTGCCACTGGCAGGACTGGCTAGCAGGCAGTAGCTGGGCACGTAGCAGGGCTGAGTGACCCTTTCAGAGGCACGAAGCTGGGGGGCAGCCTGTTTTGATAAGTAGAGAGGAGTAAAAGGGAGGAGAGGAACTTGGAGCTTGTTCATTCATTTTGTTTTATTGGCCTCTGTTAGTCCCCGGCACTTAGGCTTCTCTGTCCAGCCTCAGGACTTCTGTCCATGCAGTTTCCTTAGCCTGGAGTGCTCTTTCCTCCCTCACCTAGTTAGCTCTGCTCATCCTTCAGGTCTCAGCTGAAGCAGTGTATTCCTGGGGAAGCCTTCTCGGACCCCCACAGAGCAGATTAAACCCCCCTGTTTGAGGCTGTCCTGATTCAGTGGTTTTGGACAGAGCATTCTGCACAGCGTTTGTGTCAGCCGCTTTGTTACACTTGTTTGGCCAGTTCTGTTTGTCTGCCTACCCAACAGTCTGTAGGATCCGTGAGGCAAGCAGCCAGGCATTCTGTGCCCAGTGCCTACCTAGCATGTGCCTGGCCCACAGGAGGTGCTCCCTGTGTGTGGAGCAAATGAATTCATTTACTAAGTCTTCAGGTCTGTCCCAGATTCTGGGAACATG
This sequence comes from Platanista minor, assembly GCA_004363435.1. Lineage (NCBI taxonomy): Eukaryota > Metazoa > Chordata > Mammalia > Artiodactyla > Platanistidae > Platanista > Platanista minor. The sequence continues at coordinate 3,337 of RJWK010026305.1, read as the reverse complement.
GAGGGAATCAAACACCCGTTCTGTCCTCACAGAATTCCTGGCCTAGAGCGGTGGGTGAGTTCTCAAGGTCGCTATTGAGAGGCCGAGAGAAAACATTATCAGTTAAAGTTCTATTTATTCTTTAACTCAAATAGAAGAAACATGTAGCTTTCCTATTTATATTGATAGTAGTCCAGATTTTATCATTAACTTTTAAGTAAATATGCTCAAGGCGATGTTACTAATAGGAAGGTATGATCAAAAAGTTTGGTGGGGCTTCCCTGGTGGCGCAGTGGTTGAGAGTTCGCCTGCCGATGCAGGGGACACGGGTCCGGGAAGATCCCACATGCCGCGGAGCAGCTGGGCCCGTGAGCCATGGCCGCTGAGCCTGCGCGTCCGGAGCCTGTGCTCCGCAACGGGAGAGGCCACGTGTACCAAAAAAAAAAAAAAAAAAAAAAAAAAAAAAAGTTTGGTGACCAGTGGTCTGAAGGGAGAGATAGGCACGTGGAAGAGTTTTTATGCCAAAGTGTGATGAGCAGTAAGTTAGGGCAAGTACAGGGGGCTGTGGGGGCCACACAGGAGGGGAGCTGGACCCAGCCCGGAGGAGGGCGTTCCTGCTGAAGGCAGGATGGCGTGAGAAGGGCAGAGGCTTTAATAATGCTGGAGTATAAGACAGGAAGAGGGCCTGCTGGATGCCCCTCCTGGTGTCGGGAGGGATTGAGAATTGGGAATACCAAAATGGATGAGACGGGGCCCCTGTCTGCAGGGTGGACACAGTCTCGTGGGGTCTCCTACTAGAATTGTGCAAATGTGCCTTAGGAGAGAGAGAGTACCTGGAATTCAGAAGAGGGCGGGGATTTTGCTTAGGAGGGCTCAGGCCTAGTTATGCTTCCAAAAATCTCCCATGCCGAAGGTCACACAGCCCCCTGCTCCTTATTGCAGGAGGGGAAGGGGAGAGAGCTGGGGACTGATTTCCAGCCTCTTTCAGCACCCCTGTCAGGGTTTGGCTTCTCCATGACATTCTCCTTCATCTCCCCGGGGAGATTTTTACCTTAATGTGATTTAGGCACCCCACCCCCACCCCCCGTGGGCTATATATTCTGGGTTAAAAAGCTGTATAGGAACAAGAAAATGGCTCATGGTATGTGTGAGTATGCATATTTGATGTGTTCACTTACCTGTGTAATCCTACACACTCCTTTCTTTTGAAGTCCCAGGGCTTGAAGTAATTGTGTAATTGGAATCTACATAGTGTGGCTAGATAAGGTGTAATTAAAGAGGAAAGCCTAATTTTGGAAGAATGATAAGAGGTCATTTGACTCATTCTGGGCCCAAATCCAATCTTGGGAGAACAGTAAGAGGTCACTTGGATGAACGGAGCTTGAGGCCACCCAGGAGCCGAGACAGGCCTGCTGAACAGATTATGCTTCAGTTCCCTGTGAAGCCTGTTCACTGAGCATCTTCTTGGTATGGGTGTCGTAGCGGGCCCAGCCAGGAGTAAGGAAGACAAGGTCTGGATCTTAGGGAGGACACGGGGTGGGGGGAGCGGGACACGGGCTCGAGGACAGCTAGGAGACCCTGAGGTGAAGGTAGGAAGCCTCCTGGGGCTGGAGGGGGAAGGTGGGTCCGGGAGGGACTCACCGAGCAGCTGTGTCTCAGATGTGCCTCGAAGGATAAGGAGGGTTTCAAGAGCGACGACAAGAACTTTCGGGCACCTTAGAGGCGCTCGGATCACGTTTGTGGAGTGAATGCCAGGCTGAGGCTGGAGCTGGAAGGAATGTGGCCAGGTTGTTGGGTGGCTGTTTGCGGTTTGGTGAGGAGGTGGAGCTCAGATAGCTCAGAAGCGTGGTGACAACAGCGGCCAGGAGGATGCCGGCCTGAGGCCCTCAAGTCTGGAGAGGGGGGCTTGAAGGGCAACAGGATAGGGAGAAAGCCGGGGCGGGGGGGGGGAAGACTTGCCAAGGAGGGAAGTGATACGGGCCAGAGTCTGGGGAGAGAGCCGAGAGGAGAACATCCAGGACAGAGGGGCAGGGGCGTGTAGGGGAGCAGGGTAAGGCCAGGTGGGCCTGGGCCGGAGCTGGTGAAGCTGGTGCCTGGGGGTCAGGCGTGTAGGGCAGGAGAGGTTTGATCCCATGGGACAGAGGAGCCGTGGCAGGTTGTTGAATGGGAGAGTGGCATGAAAAAGGCTTGCTGTCCTTGTCCCAAGGTGATAGGGACCAGACAGTGGCCCCTTATCACTGAAGAGTTACTGGTCTTGGGGATAAGAAGGAGACACGAGGCAAGGGGAGAGGTGGAGGTGACTGCGGGCTTCCCCGCCTGGGAGGATGGTGATACTTGGAACAGCGGGGGACCTGGCTGGTGAGAAGGAGGGTGTGGGCAGAGGCTTCAAGTGTCTAGAGAGCCCAGAGACCCCTGTTCTAACCCAGCCCTGACTCTTAACTAGCTGAGAGATCTTGGGCCAATTCCCTTACCTCCTGAGCTCCTGTTTCTTTTGGTCAGTAGGCCTCTCTACCCTGTGGTTCCAGCTCATCTCAGACAGCAGAGTCATTTCAGTCCTAGGGTTTGGACAAGGGGAAGGGTCTGGTCTGGAGATCTGTGAATCTGTGAGGCCGTCCCACAGAGAAGAGGGAAGAAACCGCAGGTTTTTGTCTTCTGGGAGTGGGCAGAGGGGGTGGGGGAGGGGCTCTGGGTGACCAGGTTGGATGAGAAGTTGTGGGGAGAGGACCAGCCAGACTCATCGTGCCCTCTCAGGGTGCTTATGAGACTCTGACATAAGGAGTGTATAACGACCAAGCCTGGACAGTGTTGAGGTCACCGCTCCATTCTGGGGTGGAGCAGGGGAGGGGGTTAATCGTCCTGGATTCACAAAAAGGAAATTCTCTGGGCAAGGAACTGGTTGTTAGTGAACTCCTGCCCCTCCTCCTCTCCACCTGCCCCTCCCACCCCACTCCCCGAGCCAGCCTTTGGGAAACTCTGGCCTTGGACCTTTAGGAACAGAGTCTGTGCAGAGAAGCCTTCCTGACAGAGGAGGGCTTGGACAGAGCCTTGGGAAAGGAGAGAAGGAAGGACTTTCCAGAAGAGGAGAATGACATGGAGTTACAGTATAAGATTTCAGATGGAGAGTCCGGAAAGGAAGGCACATTTTTTTTTTTTTAAATAAATTTATTTATTTATTTATGTTTGGCTGCACTGGGTCTTCGTTGCTGCGCGTGGGCTTTCTCTAGTTGCGGCGAGCAGGGGCTACTCTTTGTTGCGGTGTGCGGGCTTCTCATTGCAGTGGCTTCTCATGTTGTGGAGCACGGGCTGTAGGTGCGTGGGCTTCAGTAGTTGTGGCACACGGGCTCAGTAGTTGTGGCTC
>RJWK010026304.1:0-27125 GCA_004363435.1 Platanista minor | reverse complement strand
TTGTTTGTGGATTTTTTTTTTTTTTTTGCTGTACTCAGTACTCTCACTGTTGTGGCCTCTCCCGTTGCAGAGCACAGGCTCCGGATGTGCAGGCTCAGTGGCCATGGCCCACGGGCCCAGCCGCTCTGTGGCATGTGGGATCCTCCCAGACCGAGGCACGAACCCATGTCCCCTGCATCGGCAGGTGAACTCTCAACCACTGTGCCACCAGGGAAGCCCTGTCTGTGGATTTTTTGATGATGGCCATTCTGAACGCTGTGAGGTGACACCTCATTGTAGTTTTGATTTGCATTTTTCTAATAATTAGTGATGTTGAGCAGCATTTCATGTGCTTCTTGACCATCTGTATTTCTTCTTTGGAGAAATGTCTATTTAGGTCTTCTGCCCATTTTTAGATTGGGTTGTTTGTTTTTTTAATATTCAGCTGCATGAGCTGTTTATATATTTTAGAGATTAATCCTTTGTCTGTTGATTCATTTGCAAATATTTTCTCCCATTCTGAGGGTTGTCTTTTTGTCTTGTTTGTAGTTTCCTTTGCTGTGCAAAAGCTTTGAAGTTTCATTAGGTCCCATTTGTTTATTTTTGTTTTTATTTCCATTACTGTAGGAGGTGGATCAAAAAAGATCTTGCTGTGATTTATGTCAAAGAGTGTTCTTTCTATGTTTTCCTCTAAGAGTTTTATAGTATCCCATCTTACATTTAGGTCTCTAAACCATTTTGAGTTTATTTTTGTGTTTGGTGTTAGGGACTGTTCTAATTTCATTCTTTTACATGTAGCTGTCCTGTGTTCCCAGCACCACTTTTTTTTTTTTTTTTTTGCGGTACGCAGACCTCTCACTGTTGTGGCCTCTCTCATTGTGGAGCCCAGGCTCCGGACGCGCAGGCTCAGCGGCCGTGGCTCACGGGCCCAGCCGCTCCGCGGCATGTGGGATCCTCCTGGACCGGGCACGAACCCATGTCCCCTGCATCGGCAGGCAGACTCTCAACCACGGCGCCACCAGGGAAGCCCAGCACCACTTATTGAAGAGACTGTCTTTTCTGCATTGTATATCCTTGCCTCCTTTGTGATAGATTAGTTGACCATAAGTGCATGAGTTTATCTCTGGGTTTTCTATCCTGTTCCATTGATCTATATTTCTGTTTTTGTGTCAGTACCATATTGTCTTGATTACTGTAGCTTTGTAGTATAGTCTGAAGTCAGGGAATCTGATTCCTCCAGCTCCGTTTTTTTCCCTCAAGACTTCTTTGGCTATTTGGGGTCTTTTTTGTCTCCATACAAATTTTAAGGTTTTTTGTTCTACTTCTTTAAAAAAATGCCATTGGTAATTTGATAGGGATTGCATTGAGTCTGTAGATTGCTTTGGGTAGTATAGTCATTTTCACAGTATTGATTCTTCCAATCCAAGAACATGGTATATCTCTCCATCTGTTGGTATCATCTTTGATTTCTTTCATCAGTGTCTTATAGTTTTCTGCATACAGGTCTTTTGTCTCCCTAGGTAGGTTTATTCCTAGGTATTTTATTCTTTTTGTTGCAATGGTAAATGGGAGTGTTTCCTTAATATCTCTTTCAGATTTTTCATCATTAGTGTATAGGAATGCAAGAGATTTCTGTGCATTACTTTCGTATCCTTCAGCTTAACCAAATTCATTGATTAGCTCTAGTAGTTTTCTGGTGGCATCTTTAGGATTCTCTATGTATATATAGTATCATGTCATCTGCAAAGTGACAGTTTTACTTCTTTTCCAATTTTTATTCCTTTTATTTCTTTTTCTTCTCTGATTGCCGTCGCTAGGATTTCCAAAACTATGTTGAATAATATTGGTGAGAGTGGATATCCTTGTCTTGTTCCTGATCTTAGAGGAAATGCTTTCAGTTTTTCACCATTGAGAATGGTGTTTGCTGTGGGTTTGTTGTATATGGCCTTTATCATGTTGAGGTAGGTTCCCTCTATACCCACTTCCTGGAGAGTTTTTATCATAAATGGGTGTTGAATTTTGTCAAAAGCTTTTTCTGCATCGATTGAGATGATCATGTGCTTTTTATTCTTAAATTTGTGAATATGGTGTATCACATTGATTGATTTACGTATACTGAGGAATCCTTGCATCCCTGGGATAAATCCCACTTGATCGTGGAGTATGATCCTTTTCATGTGTTGTTGGATTCTGTTTGCTAGTATTGTGTTGAGGATTTCTGCATCTATATTCATCACTGATATTGGTCTGTAATTTTCTTTTTTTGTAGTGTCTTTGTCTGGTTTTGGTATCAGGGTGATGGTGGCCTCACAGAATGAGTTTGCGAGTGTTCTTTCCTCTGCAATTTTTTGGAAGAGTTTGAGAAGGATGGGTGTTAGCTCTTCTCGAAATGTTTGATGGAATTCACCTCTGAAGCCATTTGGTCCTGGACTTTTGTTTGTTGGAAGATTTTTAATCACAGTTTCAACTTCATTACTTGTGATTGGTCTGTTCATATTTTCTATTTCTTCCTGGTTCAGTCTTGGAAGGTTATACCTTTCTAAGAATTTTTCCGTTTCTTACAGTTGTCTATTTTATTGACATAGAGTTGCTTGTAGTAGTCTCTTAGGATGCTTTGTTTTTCTGTGGTGTCTGTTGTAACTTATTTTCCATTTCTAATTTCATTGATTTGAGTCCTCTCCCTCTTTTTCTTTTTTCTTTTTTTTTTCTGTAAGTGGGCCTCTCACTGTTGTGGCCTCTCCTGTTGCAGAGCACAGGCTCTGGACATGCAGGCTCCAGACATACAGGCTCAGCGGCCATGGTTCATGGGCCCAGCTACTCCATGGCATGTGGGATCTTCCCGGACCAGGACACGAACCCATGTCCCCTGCATCGGCAGGCGGACTCTCAACCACTGTGCCACCAGGGAAGCCCACTCTCCCTCTTTTTCTTGATGAGTCTGGCTAATGGTTTATCAATTTTGTTTATCTTCTCAAAGAACCAGCTTTTAGTTTTATTGATCCTTGCTATGGTTTTCTTTGTCTCTTTTTCGTTTTCTTCTGCTCTGATATTTATGATTTCTTTTCTTCTACTAACATTAAGTTTTTGTTCTTCTTTCTCTAGTTCCTTTAGGTGTAACGTTTTATAGTGTATTTGAGATGTTTGTTGTTTCTTGAGGTAGAATTGTATTGCTATAAACTTCCCTTTTAGAATTGCTTTTGCTGCATCCCATAGGTTTTGGATCATCGTGTTTTCACTGTCATTTGTCTCTAGGTATTTTTTAATTTCCTCTTTGATTTCTTCAGTGACCTCTTGGCTATTTAGTAACGTAGTGTTTAGCCTCCGTGTGTGTGTGTTTTATGTTTTTTTCCCTGTAATTAATTTCTAATCTCATAGCGTTGTGATCAGAAAAGATGCTTGATATGATTTCAATTTTCTTAAATTTACTGAGGCTTGATTTGTGACCCAAGATGTGATCTATCCTAGAGAATATTTCATGCACACTTGAGAAGAAAGTGTAATCTGCAGTTTTTGGATGGAATGTCCTATAAGTATCAATTAAATCTATCTGGTCTATTGTGTCATTTAAAGCTTGTGTCTCCTTATTAATTTTCTGTTTGGATGATCTGTCCATTGGTGTAAGTGAGTTGTTAAAAAGTCTCCCACTGTTATTGTGTTACTGTTGATTTCCTCTTTTAGAGCTGATAGCAGTAGCCTTATGTATTGAGGTGCTCCTATGTTGGGTGAATATATATTTATAATTTTTATATCTTATTCTTGGATTGATCCTGTGATCGTTATGTAGTGTCCTTCCTTGTCTTTTGTAACATTCTTTATTTTAAAGTCTATTTTATCTGATATGAGTATTGTTACTCCAGCTTTCTTTTGATTTCCATTTGCATGGAATATCTTTTTCTATCCCCTCACTTTCAGTCTGTATATGTCCCTAGGTCTGAGGTGGGTCTCTTGAAGACAGCATATATATGGGTCTTGTTTTTGTATCCATTCAGAGAGCCTGTGTCTTTTGGTTGGAGCATTTTATCCATTCACATTTAAGGTAATTATCGATATGTGTGTTCTTGTGACCATTTTCTTAATTGTTTTGGGTTTGTTTTTGTTGGTCCTTTTCTTCTCTTTTGTTTCCCACTTAGAGAAGTTCCTTTAGCATTTGTTGTAGAGCTGGTTTGGTGGTGCTGAATTCTCTTAGCTTTCGCTTGTCTGTAAAGCTTTTGATTTCTCCATCAAATCTGAATGAGATCCTTGCCGGGTAGAGTAATCTTGGTTGTAGGTTCTTCCCTTTCATCACTTTAAATATGTCATGCCACTCCCTTCTGGCTTGTAGAGTTTCTGCTGAGAAATCAGCTGTTAACCTTATGGGAGTTCCCTTGTATGTTATTTGTCCTTTTTCCCTTGCTGCTTTCGATAATTTTTCTTTGTCGTCAATTGTTGCCGATTTGATTACTATGTGTCTTGGCATGTTTCTCCTTGGGTTTATCCTGTATGGGAATCTCTGTGCTTCCTGGACTTGGGTGGCTATTTCCTTTCCCACATTAGGGAAGTTTTCGACTATAATCTCTTCAAATATTTTCTAGGGTTCTTTCTCTCTCTCTTCTCCTTCTGGGATCCCTATAATGCCAATGTTTTTGCGTTTAATGTTGTCCCAGAGGTCTCTTAGGCTGTCTTCATTTCTTTTCATTCTTTTTTCTTTATTTTGTTCCACAGCAGTGAATTTCATCATTCTGTCTTCCAGGTCACTTATCCGTTCTTCTGCCTCAGTTATTCTGCTATTGATTCCTTCTAGTGTAGTATTCATTTCAGTTATTGTTTTGGTCCTCTCTGTTTGTGTGTTCTTTAATTCTTCTAAGTCTTTGTTAAACATTTCTTGCATCTTCTCCATCTTTGCCTCCATTCTTTTTCCGAGGTCCTGGATCATCTTCACTCTCATTATTCTGAATTCTTTTTCTGGAATGTTGCCTATCTCCACTTCATTTAGTTCTTTTTCTGGGGTTTTATCTTGTTCCTTCATCTGGTACATAGCCCTCTGCCTTTTCATCTTGTCTATCTTTCTGTGAATGTGGTTTTTGTTCCACAGGCCACAGGATTGTAGTTCTTCTTGCTTCCACCGTCTGCCCTCTGGTGGATGAGGCTATCTAAGAGGCTTGTGCAAATTTCCTGATGAGAGGGACTGGTGGTGGGTAGAGCTGGGTTGTTGCTCTGGTGGGCAGAACTCAGTAAAACTTTAATCTGCTTTTCTGCTGATGGGTGGGGCTGGGTTCCCTTCCTACTGGGTGTTTGACCTGAGGTGCCCAGCACTGGAGCCTACCTGGGCTCTTCGGTGAGGCTAATGGCAGACTCTGGAGGGCTCACACCAAGGAGTACTTCCTAGAACGTCTGCTGCCAGTGTCCTTGTACTCACAGTAAGACACAGCCACCCCCCACCTCTGCAGGAGACCCTCCAACACTAGCAGGTAGGTCTTGTTCAGTCTCCTATGGGGTCACTGCTCCTTCCCCTGGGTCCCGATGCGCATACTACTTTCTGTGTGCCCTCCAAGAGTGGAGTCTCTGTTTCCCCCAGTCCTGTCAAAGTCCTGCAATTAAATCCCTCTAGCCTTCAAAATCTGATTCTCTAGGAATTCCTCCTCCCATTGCCAGACGCCCAGGTTGGGAAGCCTGACATGGGGCTCACAACCTTCACTCCAGTGGGTGGACTTCTGTGGTATGAGTGTTCTTCAGTTTGTGAGTCACCCACCCAGCAGTTATGGGATTTAATTTTATTTTGACTGCGCCCCTCCTACCATGTCACTGTGGCTTCTCCTTTGTCTTTGGATGTGGGGTATCTTTTTTGGTGAGTTCCAGTATCTTCCTGTGGATGATTGTTCACAACTTAGTTGTGATTCCGGTGCTCTTTCAAGAGGGAGTGAGAGCATGTTCTTTTACTCTGCTATCTTGAACCAATCCTATCTGTCCATTTGTTGATTGGGTTGTTTGTTTGTGGTTTTTTTTTTTATATTGAGTTGTATATTGTGGATATTAATCCCTTGTCAGTTATGTTATTTGCAAATATTTTCTTCCATTCAGTAGGTTATCTTTTTGTTTTCTTGATGGTTTCCTTTGCTGTGCAAAATCTGTTAAGTTTAATTGGGTCCCATTTGTTTATTTTTATTTTTGTTTTCTTTGCCTTAGGAGACAGATCCAAAAAAAAATATTACTACAATTTACATCAGGGTTCTGCCTATGTTTTCTTCTAGGAGTTTATATGGTTTGCAGTCTTACATATAGGTCTTTAATCCATTTTGAGTTTATTGTTTATATGTGTGAGAAACTTCTAATTTCATTGTCTACTTGTAGCTGCCCTGTTGTCCCAGCACCACTTATTGAAGAGACTGTCTTTTCTCCATTGTATATTCTTGCCTCTCTGTCATAGATTAATTAACCATAGGTGCATGGGTTTATTTCTGGGCTCTCTACTCTCTTCCACTGATCTATGTGTCTATTTTTGTGCCAGTATCATACTGTTTTGATTACCAGAGTTTTGTAGTATAGGCTGAAGTGTGGGAGCTTGATACCTCCAGCTCTGTTCTTTCTCAACTTTGCTTTGGCTATTTGGGGTCTTTTGTGTTTTCATACAGATCTTAGAATTATTTGCTATAGTTCTATGAAAAATGCATTAGTATTTTGATAGGGATGGCACTGAATCTGTAGATCGCCTTGGGTAGTATGGTTATTTTAACAATATTAATTCTTCCAATCCGTGAACGTGGTATGTCTTTCCATCTGTTTTTGTCTTCAGTTTCTTTCATCAGTGTTTTATAAATTTCTGAGTACAGGTCTTTTTACCTCCTTAGATTTATTCTTAAGTATTTTATTCTTTTTGATGTGATGGTAAATGAGATTGTTTTCTTAATTTCTTTCTGATAGTTCATTGTTAGTGTGTAGAAATGTAACAGATTTCTGCAACAAATTTCTGTATACTAGTTTTATATTCTGCAATTTTACCAAATTGTTTTCTGGTGGTGTCTTTAGGATTTTCTATGTATACTATTATGTCATCTGCAAACAGTGACAGTTTTACTTCTTCCTTTCCAATATGGATTTCTTTTCTTGTCAGATTGCTGTGTCTAGAGTTTTGAATACTATGTTGAATAAAAGGTGAGAGTCAGTATCTTTGTCTTGTTCTGATCTTAGAGGAAATGCTGTCAGCTTTTTATGATGAGTATAATGTTAGCTGTGGACTTACCATATATGGCCTTTGTTATGTTGAGAGATGTTCCCTCTATACCCACTTTGTGGGGAGTTTTTATTGTAAATGAATGTTGAATAGTGTTGAAAGATTTTTGTGCGTCTATTGAGACGATAATAGGATCTTTTATTCAACTTGTTAATGTGATGTATTGCATTGACTTGCAGTTATTGAACCATCCTTGCATTCCTGGGATAAATCCCACTTGACATGGTGTATGATCCTTTTAATATATTGCTAGATTTGATTTGCTAATATTTTGTTGAGGATTTTTGCATCTGTTCATCAGTGATACTGACCTGTAAATTTTTTTCTGTGATATCTTTGTCTGGTTTGGTATCAGGGTGATGTGGCCTCATAGAATGAGTTTGGAAGTGTTCCTTCCTCTGCAATTTTTTGGAAGAGTTTGAGAAGGATAAGTGTTCACTCTTCTCTAAATGTTTGCTAGAACTCACCTGTAAATCTGTCTGGTCCTGGAATTTTGTTTGTTGGGAGTTTCTTTTTTTTTTTTCCATTATTAATTCAATTTCATTACTGGTAATTGGTCTGTTCATGTTTTCTATTTCAGCCTGGTTCAGTCTTGGGAGACTGTACTGTTCTAGGAATTTGTCCATTTCTTCTAGGTTGTCCATTTTATTTGCATATGGTTATTCATAGTAATCTCTTGTGATCTTTTTATTGTTTGTAACTTCTTTTTTATTTCTGATTTTATTGATTTGGGCCCTCCCTTTTTCTCTTGATGAGTCTGGCTAAAGGTTTATCAATTGTTTATCTTTTCAAAGAACCACCTCTTAGTTTCATTGATCTATTTTTTTGTTTGTTTTTTGTCTCTATTTCATTTCTGCTCTGATATTTATAATTTCTTTCCCTCTACCAACTTTGGACTTTATTTGTCTTCTTCTAGTTTCTTTAGGTGTAAGGTTAGGCTGTTTGAGACTTTTGTTTCCCAAGGTAGGCTTGTATCTTTATAGGCTTGTATCATTATAAACTTCCCTCTTAGAACTATTTTTGCTGCATCCCATAGATTTTTGGATCATTGTGTTTTTGTTTTCATTTGTCTCCAGGTATTTTTTATTTCCTCTTTGATTTCTTCAATGATCCATTGGTTGTTTAGTTTATATTGTTTAGCCTTTACATGTTTTTGGGTTTTTTTTTGCAGTTTTCTTATAGTGATTTCTAGTTTTGTAACATTGTGGTCAGAAAAGATGCTCAATATGATTTCAGTCTTCTTAAATGTACTGAGAATTGATTTGTGGCCTAGCATGTGATTTGTCCTGGAGAATGTTCCAGGTACACTTGAAAAGAATGTGTATTCTGCTGCTTTTGGATGGAATGCCCTGTAGATATCTGTTAGGTCCATTTGGTCTATTGTGTCATTTAAGGCTAGTGTTTCCTTCTTGATTTTCTGTCTGGATGATCTGTCCATTGATATAAGTGGGGAGTTAAAGTCCCCTACTATTTTTTTTTTTTTTTTTTTTTTTTTTGCGGTATGTGGGCCTCTCACTGTTGTGGCCTCTCCTGTTGTGGAACACAGGCTCCGGACACGCAGGCTCAGTGGCCATGGCTCACGGGCCCAGCGGCTCCGCGGCATGTGGGATCTTCCCGGACTGGGGCATGAACCTGCGTCCCCTGCATCGGCAGGCGGACTCTCAACCACTGCACCACCAGGGAAGCCCAAAGTCCCCTACTATTATTGTGTTACTGTCAAGTTGTTCCTTTATCTCTGTTAATATTAACTTTATATATTTAGGTGCTCCTATGTTGGGTGCATATATATTTATAATTGTATACCTTCTTCTTGGATTGATCCCTTGATCATTATGTAATGTCCTTCTTTGTCTCTTGTTACAGTTTTTGCTTTAAAGTCTACTTAGTCTTCGCGTCTACTTTGTCTGGTGTAAGTATTGCTACCCTGGCTTTCTTTTCATTTCTATTTACATGGTATACCTTTTCCTGTCCTCTCACTTTCAGTGTATGTGTGTCTTTAGATACGAAGTGAGTTTCTTGTAGACAGCATATATATGAGTATTGTTTTTGTACCTTTAGTCACTCTGTGTCTTTTGAGGAGAACGTTTATTCCAGTTACATTTAACGTAATTATTGATTGGTATGTACTTACAGTCAGTTTATTAATTGTTTTGGTGTTGTTTTTGTAGTTATTTTGTTCCTTTCTTCTTTTCTCTCTTCCCTTGTTATTTGATAACTATCTGTAGTGTTATGTTCAAATTTCTTTCTGTTTTTTGTGTATCTATTATGGATTTTAATTTTTGGTTACCATGAGGTTTATATATAGCAATCTATATATGTGATTATTTAAGTTGCTGATCTCTTAATTTCAAATGCATTTTAACAACCCTGCATTTTTACTCCTCCCCCCTCATGATTACTGTTTTTTTACATCATATTTTCCATCTAATTGTTTTGTGTATCCTTAACTACTTATTGCAGATCTAGGCAATTTTACTACTTTTGTCTTTTAACCTTCCTATTAGTTTTGTATGTGGTTGATTTTACTGCCTTTATTGTATATTTGCCTTTACCAATGAGCTTTTTCCTTTCGTAATTTTCATGTTTCTAGTTGTGGTTTTTCTTTTTTGCTTAGCGAAGTCCCTTTTAACATTTCTTGTAAAGCTGCTTTGGTGATGCTGGACTCTTTTAGCTTTTGCTTATCTGTAAAAGTTTTGATCTCTCTTTCAAATCTGAGGGTAAGCCTTGCCAAGTAGAATATTCTTGGCCATAGGTTTTTCATTTCATTGCTTTAAATATACTGCAACACACCCTTCTGACCTGCAGAGTTTCTGCTGAAAAGTCAGCTGGTAGCTTTATGGAGAGTCCCCTTATATGCAACTTTTTGCTTTTCCCTTGTTTTTAATGTCCTCTCTTTATCTTTAATTTTTGCCATTTTAATTACAATGTATCTTGGTGTGGTCCTCCTTGGGTTGATCCTGTTTGAGGCTCTCTGTGTTTCCTGGACCTGGATATCTGTTTCCTCTGCCAGGTAGGGAAGTTTTCAGCTATTATGTCTTCAAATATATTCTCTGACCCTTTTCCTCTTCTCCTTCTAGGATCACTATAATGCGAATGTTAGCATGCTTGGTGTTCCAGAGATCTCTTAAAATATTCTAATTTCTTTTTATTCTTTTTTTCTGTTTCAGCTTCAGTGATTTCTATTATTATTTCTATTTCTTCCAGCTCACTGATCTGTTCCTCTGTATCATCTAATCTACTGTTGATTCCTTCTAGTGTATTTTCACTTCAGTGAAATTCTCCAGTTCTGCTTTGTTCTTCTCTGTATCTTCTAACTCTTTGCTTAACTTCTCATTATTTCCCTACATTATTTTCCCAAGTTCTTTGTTCATCTTTATGATCATTACCTTCAACTCTTTATTGGGTAGATTACCTTTCTCCACTTAATTCTTCTTCTGGGGTTTTATCCCATTCCTTCATTTGGAACATGTTCCTCTGTTTCCTCATTTTGCCTAATTTGTTTTTATTTCTATGTGTCTGGTTGGTTGATAACATTTCCTGGCTTTGGAGAAGTAGCCTTTTGTAGGAGACATCCTGTGCATCCCAGCAGTGCACTCCACGCTGGTCACCAGAGCTATATGCTCTAGTGGGCTGTGTGGGTCCTTATGTTGTGGTGGACTGACTACTGTGGGTGGTCTAGTAGGTGGGGCTGGTCCCTGATCTGGTTGGTTGCCAGGCCCTGCCTTGTATGGAGGCTGCCAGCTGCTGGTTGTGGGTTTGTGTCATGAGGCAACTGGCTGAAGAACCATGGGGAAGGGGGTCCCGGGACTAGTGCTGGCTCACTGATGGGCAGAGCTGGGTTCTGGCCTTGGTGTTTGTGGGGCTGAGGTTTCCAGTTCTAGTGTCAGCTGGGGGGTGGGGTCAGTTCCTGATACAATTGGTTGTGCATTCTGGAGTGTCTCAGGGTTGATGCTGGTCCATTGGTGAATGGGGCTGGATCCCAAGGTGGCTCGCTGAGGGGGTTCACGTTGTCCTGGAGCTGGTGTTGGCCAGTGGGTTGGGCTGTGGTTGAGAGGGTGCTGGGGCTAGTGTTGGCTCACTGGCTCACTAGAGCTGAGTCCTGAGATTTCTGGCTGCAGGGCCTGTGGGTCCTAGATTTAGCTGGTATAGGCCTGCTGGGGGTGGGGCAGCTCCCTGACATAGCTGGCTAGAGGGTCTGAGGTGTCCCAAAGCTTGTTTTGGCTTGCTGGTAGGTGGGGCTGGATCCCCGAATGGCTGGCTGAGGGACCCAAGGTGTCTCAGAGCTAGTGTTGGCCTGTTGGTAGGTGGAGCCTGGGCCCAGGTGATCTTGTAGCTGATGTTAGTCTGCTGGTGGGTGGGCTGGGAAGCCAGGGCCCAGGGGTCTTGAGGATGTCCACTGGTGGGTGAGGTTCCTCCCTAGGCTGGTGCTGGCTCATTGGTGGTGGTGAGGGGTAGGGTCCAGGGCATCCTGGGGCCAATTCCTTCCCACTGGTAGGCAGAGCTGGGTCCTGGAGTCTCTGCCTGCAGGGCCCTGTGGGTCCTGGGGCTAGTGCTGGTGCACTGGTGTGTGGGGCCAGGCCCTGGGCCCTCTGTTGGACAGTGCTGCATCCTGGGGCAGCTGTGGGCTCAGGGGGTCTTAAGGCCATGTGCCTGCTAGTAGGTGGGGCTGTTTTCCCACCTGGCTAGTTGCTTGGCCTGAGGCATCTCAGCACTGGTGCTGATGGGCTGATAGGCAGGTCTGGGTCCTGGTGCTAATAAGCTAGAGGGAGGATTTCAAAATGGTGCTTGCCAGCACGAATGTCCACGTGGTAGAACAAGCTCCCCAAAATGGTTGGTGCCTGTGTCTGTGTCCCCAGGATGAGCTCAAGTTGCCCCCTACCTCTCCAGGAAGCTCTCCAAGATCAACTGGTGGGTCTGACCCAGGCTCCTTTCAAATTACTGCTTCTGCCCTGGGTCTTGGAGATTTTGTGTGGGCCCTTTATGAGTGGCATCTCTATTTCCCACAGCCCTCTGACTTTCCCAAAGTAAGCCCCACTGGCCTTCAAAGCCAAGCATTCTGGGGTTCATCTTCCTGGAACAGGATCCCTGGTCTGGGAAGCTCCATGTAGGGCTCAGACCCATTGCTTCTTCACGAGAACCTCTACAACTGTAATAAGCCCCCCACTTGTGTGCTGCCCACCCAGGGGTATGGGTCTGACCTATACTATGACTCTGCCCCTCTTACTGGTTTCATTGTGGTTCCTTCTCTATAACTTTAGTTGTAGAAATCTTTTCTGCTAGATTCCGGTCTCTCATCAATAGTTGCTCTCTAAATAGTTGTAATCTTGGTGTGCCCATGAGAGGAGGTAGGCTCAGGGTCTTCCTACTTCACTATCTTGGCCAAGATTTCAGAATTTGTTTTCTTTTTTTTTTAAAGTAACTCTTCTTGTAAATTACTGAGTTGTTTCCAGAAAAGATTAGAGATAAAACCTGTGAGAATTTGAATCCCTAATGAATGCTTTATTTTCCTTTCCTACTTAGGTATGGTGAGAAAAATCTTCCATTTACAATTGCTTCTTTCAAAGACAAATGGGAGGAGTGGGAATTATCCCAACAAATCAGTGATGCTGTTAATAGAGCCACGTTAGACTACTCCTCTGGCACTTCGTCTGATGAAGAAAGTTGTAACAAAGAACCTCAGATAATTCCTAAAGTCAGCAATCCAAAGAGTATTTATCAGGTAAAGTGTTCTCCATTTCTGCTCTGTACATTTTTTTTTTCTGCTCTAATTCTAAAAAGAGTATGCTCACTGTAAGAGCAAAGAAACAAATAATTGGAAAATATGGAAAGATTATAAAGATTAAAATCACAATAATAATATTCTGGCAAAACCTTTTCTGTCTTTTTTTCTTCATTCTCTCTCTTTATACCCTCTACTTGGCTGAGTGCTCACTGATTTAGGGAGAATCTCTGACCCTTTGTATGTATGTAAATTTGTTTTCTTAATCACTTATGTATTGACACATTAAAGCAATTTAAATATTTGACATTTTAAATCATTTGCTTCCCTTATAATTTATTTAGCTAATGTATTATTGGAAGACATCTCAGTTGTTTTCACATTGTTGTGATATTAAAAAAGGTAATTTTTACAGAGATATCAGAATTCTAAGTTATTTCTAGAGATTTAATTCTCAGACATGTAATTACTGGGT
This sequence comes from Platanista minor, assembly GCA_004363435.1. NCBI lineage: Eukaryota > Metazoa > Chordata > Mammalia > Artiodactyla > Platanistidae > Platanista > Platanista minor. The sequence continues at coordinate 13,745 of RJWK010026304.1, read as the reverse complement.
CATTGTGTATGGATATTTTATAAGTTCTTAACACAGGACAAAGTACCTTCTAGAAAGATGTCTTTGTTTGTAGTCTTACCAGCTCTATGTGAAAGTGTTTATCACTTTCCCTAAAATTGGGTATTCTCATTCAAAAATATCATTTTTATTAATTAAATTAAACATTAAAACAAAAACTCCATGTACCTGAATGTTGTAGTTACTTACTGTTTTATGATTTTTTTCTCCTTAACCCATTTATCATTTGAGGTCCTAATGTGTTATTAAAGGCTTTTCAAAGGTTAGAAATATTTTAACCCCTTGTCACATTACTGGCAAACTTTTTTCCCCTAGCTTGTTTAGTTTTCTAAACTATATATGTAGTTTATATTTAGTTCTATATGTAAAGTTTAAAATTATGTAGTAAAATGTTTGCCCTTAATTCTATTTTTATGCTTAGAGAGATTTTCTTAATCTAAGGATCAGATCTGTAGTCAGCTATGTTCTTTTAGAACAACGTCCTTGGAAAGCGTGGTCTGCAAAACATTTATATTGGTCATCTGAGATGTTTAAGATGGGTGTTTCTAGACCTCAGCCCCAGAGATTGTGATTAGATAGTTTTGGGTTGAGCAAGGTGGAGATCAGGTAGGAGAGAGCACAGGAATATATACTAATTTGAATAAATTTTTAAATTTTTTGTTTTTAAAATTCTTGGTTGGACTAAAGAATTTTGTTAAAAGGTATGAAGTGACTTACTTCATACCCTCCAATGCAACTCAATTTTCCAAAGATAATGATCTACTTTGATTTCTATTCATTTGTATTTCCTATGCTTTTGAAAGGTTGAACCTGTGAGTTATGGGTTTATATTTAATCCTTAGAAGTGGCTTATCAGTTTACAGAGAATCAACATGCTCCTTTTTTCTTCTTTTTTTCTCCCCAGGTTGAAAACTTGAAACAGCCCTTTCAATCTTGGTTCCATATCCCCTGCAAAAAGAATATGGGGGATGGCCGAATGGGCCTCCTAGGAAATGCTTATCATGCATTGCATAAGATCCCAAAGGGTCACAGGCCTGCTGCTGGGCACCGGGTGGACAGGTACCACTGGGTCAACACACACCGATAGTGCAGCAGCTGGGCCCTCGTGGGGTAGAGCTCAGCAGAGCCACTTTATTTTCTCTGAAATGAAAACAAGTCTAAGCTCGAGAGGCCCAGGAAACAGAAAAAATAACCACATTAGGGACTAGGGTGCATGATGGTGAATCCTCTCATGCAGATCATGACTGTGTTCTTAGCTGTACTTTTAATACTGTAATTTTATATGAAGGTTTATATAACACTAATGAATGTACCCAATAAGGTAATAGAATGAAGATATTGACCTGTGATAAGATTCAGTGCATTATGAAGAATAACAGTTTAAATAAACGTGCTGTTTTTAATAACTTCTTAGTTGAGTTTGTTGCAAGAAAGTTTTAAAAGTTCTTGTTTTTCATTAGCCATTAAAAAGAAAAAAAAAAGTAGACCTTCATTTAGGGAAGAGTGATCCTAATAGTATTCAGGTTCTACTTTATTACCTGCCATTACTGTTCTATTTTATAAGGTCAGTAAGAGCTTGTTTGAAAACTACATTTTAAGACATCATTCCCTTAAAAAATTTGGCTTATTTCTAAACCTCATAGTAGCCTTAATTATGACATTTTGTGGATGATATATCTCACTATGAAGAATTCAAGTGAAGCAGAAAAAAGCATAGTACCAAGGAAATAAAAATCCCTCCCATCTGACCAGAAATTACCATTATTAACATTAAATGGTGACTATCTTTCCAGTGATCCTTTATATACATACAACTGTAAGAATTGACATATAGACAATTTAATAAGAAAACCATACTACGGGAGCTACTTGATAGATATTTAGATTTAATTTTACTTGACCTTAGAAAAAAAAGAAACCTAAAGTGAAACTGAAAGTTGTTGAAATAGTCATAAGATTTTCTACCACAGAGTATTTTATTTTTTGGAATATTTCTTTTATGGTTTAAAAAAAGGAACACCAGGAGGCCAGAACAGTCTTTAAAATTAAAAAAAAAAATACAGTATTGTTTATTTGTTACTATGAAAGCTGCAGAAATTAACATTCTTCATTTTTTTCTTTGCTCCTTATCTTCCATGTTACTTTACAAATTGAGGTATAATTGACATATAACATTAGTTTCAGGTGCACAACATGATCTGATATTTGTATATATTGTGAAATGATTATTGCAATAAGTCTAGTTAACGTCTGTCAGCAAAAATAGTTACTTTTTTTGGGGGGGATGAGAATTGTTTTTACTCTCTTGGTAACTTTCAAATATGCAACATTTTTAATGTTAAGGTTTAACATTTAAGTTCTCTCCTGAAATAATTATTCTTAATAGTTGTTTTTTCTTAGTTCTATATCTCATCTGATTCAATGAATGCTCATCAATATTTTCTATCTGTGAAATCTATTTTGATTCACCTTTCTTTTTTTTAATTTTTAATTTAATTTATTCATTATTTTATACAGTATGTTCTTATTAGTCATCAATTTTATACACATCAGTGTATACATGTCAATCCGAATCGCCCAGTTCAGCACACGACCACCCTCACCCTCCCGCGGCTTTCCCCCCTTGGTGTCCATACGTTTATTCTCTACATCTGTGTCTCAACTTCTGCCCTGCAAGCCAGTTTATCTGTACCATTTTTCTAGGTTTCACATACATGCATTAATATACAATATTTGTTTTTCTCTTTCTGACTTACTTCAGTCTGTATGACAGTCTCTAGAGCCATCCACGTCTCAACAAATGACTAAATTTCGTTCCTTTTTATGGCTGAGTAATATTCCATTGTATATATGTATCACAACTTCTTTACCCATTCATCTGTCGATGGGCATTTAGGTTGCTTCCATGACCTGGCTATTGTAAATAGTGCTGCAATGAACATTGGGGTGCATGTGTCTTTTTGAATTATGGTTTTCTCTGAGTATATGCCCAGTAGTGGGATTGCTGGGTCATATGGTAATTCTATTTTTAGTTTTTTAAGGAACCTCCATACTGTTCTCCATAGTGGCTGTATCATTTACATTCCCACGAACAGTGCAAGAAGGTTCCCTTTTCTCCACACTCTCTCCAGCATTTGTTGTTTGTAGATTTTCTGATGATGCCCATTCTAACTGGTGTGAGGTGATACCTCATTGTAGTTTTGATTTGCATTTCTCTAATGATTAATGATGTTGAGCAGCTTTTCATGTGCTTCTTGGACATCTGTATGTCTTCTTTGGAGAAATGTCTATTTAGGTCTTCTGCCCATTTATAGATTGGGTTGTTTGTTGCTTTAATATTGAGCTGCATGAGCTGTTTATATATTTTGGACATTACTCCTTTGTCCATTGATTCGTTTGAGAATATTTTCTCCCATTCTGAGGGTTGTCTTTTTGTCTTGTTTGTAGTTTCCTTTGCTGTGCAAAAGCTTTGAAGTTTCATTAGGTCCCGTTTGTTTATTTTTGTTTTTATTTCCATTACTCTAGGAGGTGGATCAAAAAGATCTTGCTGTGATTTATGTCAGAGTGTTCTTCCTATGTTTTCCTCTAAGAGTTTTATAGTGTCCAGTCTTATACTTAGGTCTTGAATCCATTTTGAGTTTATTTTTGTATATGGTGTTAGGGAGTGTTCTAATTTCATTCTTTTACATGTAGCTGTCCAGTTTTCCCAGCACCACTTATTGAAGAGACTGTCTTTTCTACATTGTATATCCTTGCCTCCTGTGTCATAGATTAGTTGACCATAGGTGCGTCGGTTTATCTCTGGGCTTTCTATATTCTTCCATTGATTTATATTTCTGTTTTTGTGCCAGTACCGTATTGTCTTGATTACTGTAGCTTTGTAGTATAGTCTGAAGTCAGGGAGTGTGGTTCCTTCAGCTCCGTTTTTTTCCCTCAAGACTGCTTTGTCTATTCGGGGTCTTTTGTGTCTCCATACAAAGTTTAAGATTATTTGTTCTAATTCCGTAAAAAATGCCATTGGCAATTTGATAGGGATTGAATTGAATCTGTAGCTTGCTTTGGGTAGTATAGTCATTTTCAAAATATTAATTCTTCCAATCCAAGAACATGGTATATCTCTCCATCTGTTGGTATCATCTTTAATTTCTTTCATCAGTGTCATAATTTTCTGCATACAAGTCTTTTGTCTCCCTAGGTAGGTTTATTCCTAGGTAGTTTATTCTTTTTGTTGCAATGGTAAATGGGAGTGTTTCCTTAATTTCTCTTTCAGATTTTTCCTCATTAGTGTATAGGAATTCAAGAGATTTCTGTGCATTACTTCTGTATCCTTCAGCTTAACCAAATTCATTGGTTAGCTCTAGTAGCTTTCTGGTGGCATCTTTAGGATTCTCGATGTATAGTATCATGTCATCTGCAAACAGTGACAGTTTTACTTCTTTTCCAATTTGTATTCCTTTTATTTCTTTTTCTTCTCTGATTGCTGTCACTAAGATTTCCAAAACTATGTTGAATAATAGTGGTGAGAGTGGACATCCTTGTCTTGTTCCTGACCTTAGAGGAAATGCTTTCAATTTTCCACCATTGAGAATGATATTTGCTGTGGGTTTGTTGTATATGGCCTTTATCATGTTGAGGTAGGTTCCTTCTATGCCCACTTTGTGGAGAGATTTTATCATAAATCAGTGTTGATTTTTGTCAAAACCTTTTTCTGCATCGATTGAGATGATCATGTGCTTTTTATTCTTAAATTTGTGAATATGGTGTATCACATTGATTAATTTGCGTATACTGAAGAATCCTTGCATCCCTGGGATAAATCCCACTTGATTGTGGAGTATGATCCTTTTCATGTGTTGTTGGATTCTGTTTGCTATTATTTTGTTAATGATTTTTGCATCTATATTCATCAGTGATATTAGTCTGTAATTTTCTTTTCTCGTAGTATCTTTGTCTGGTTTTGGTATCAGGGTGATGGTGGTCTCACAGAATGAGTTTGCGAGTGTTCTTTCCTCTGCAATTTTTTGGAAGAGTTTGAGAAGGATGGGTGTTATAGCTCTTCTCGAAATGTTTGATGGAATTCAAACATTTGAATTCCATGATTTGATGGAATTCAAACCAAAGGGCTGTGAAGCCATTTGGTCCTGGACTTTTGTTGTTGGAAGATTTTTAATCACAGTTTCAATTTCATTACTTGTGATTGGTCTATTCATATTTTCTATTTCTTCATGGTTCAGTCTTAGAAGGTTATACCTTTTTAAGAATTTGTCCATTTCTTACAGGTTTTCCATTTTATTGGCATAGAGTTGCTTGTAGTAGTCTCTTAGGATGATTTGTATTTCTGCAGTGTCGTAACCTCTTTTTCATTTCTAATTTTATTGATTTGAGTCCTCTCCCTCTTGATGAGCCTGGCTAATGGTTTATCAATTTTGTTTATCTTCTCAAAGAACTAGCTTTTAGTTTTATTGATCTTTGCTATTGTTTTCTTTGTTTCTATTTCATTTATTTCTGTTCTGATCTTGACGATTTCTTTCCTTCTGCTAACTTTGCGTTTTGTTTGTTCTTCTTTCTCTAGTTCCTTTAGGTGTAAGGTTAGACTGTTTATTTGAGATTTTTCTTGTTTCTTGAGGTAGGCTTGTATAGCTATAAACTTCCCTCTTAGAACTGCTTTTGCTGCATCCCATAGGTTTTGGATCGTCATGTTTTCATTGTCATTTGTCTCTAGGTATTTTTTGATTTCCTCTTTGATTTCTTCAATGATCTCTTGGTTATTTAGTAATGTATTGTTTAGCCTCCATGTGTTTGTGTTTTTCACGTTTTTTTCCCTGTAATTGATTTCTAATCTCATAGCGTTGTGGTCAGAAAAGATGCTTGATATGATTTCAATTTTCTTAAATTTACTGAGGCTTGATTTGTGATCCAAGATGTGATCTATCCTGGAGAATGTTCCATGCGCACTTGAGAAAAAAGTGTAATCTGCTGTTTTTGGATGGAATGTCCTATAAATATCAATTAAATCTATGTGGTCTATTGTGTCATTTAAATCTTCTGTTTCCTTATTTATTTTCATTTTGGATGATCTGTCCATTGGTGTAAGTGAGGTGTTAAAGTCCCCCACTATTATTGTGTTACTGTCAGTTTCCTCTTTTATAGCTGTTAGCAGTTCCCTTATGTATTGAGGTGCTCCTATGTTGGGTGCATATATATATATACATATTTTAAATTTATTTATTTTTTGCAGTATGCGGGCATCTCACTGTTGTGGCCTCTCCCATTGCGGAGCACAGGCTCCAGACGTGCAGGCTCAGCGGCCATGGCTCTCGGGCCCAGCCGCTCCATGGCATGTGGGATCTTCCCGGACCGGGGTACAAACCCGCGTCCCCTGAATCAGCAGGCAGACTCTCAACCACTGCGCCACCCGGGAAGCCCTACATATAGATTTATAATTGTTATTTCACCTTGGATTGATCCCTTGATCATTATGTAGTGTCCTTCCTTGTCTCTTGTAACATTCTTTATTTTAGTCTATTTTATCTGATATGATTATTGCTACTCCAGCTTTCTTTTGATTTCCATTTGCATGGAATATCTTTTTCCATCCCTTCAGTTTCAGTCTGTATGTGTCCCTAGGTCTGAGGTGGGTCTCTTGTAGACAGCATATATATGGGTCTTGTTTTTGTACCCATTCAGCAAGCCTGTGTCTTTTGGCTGGATCATTTAATCCATTCACGTTTAAGGTAATTATCGATACGTATGTTCCTATGATTATTTTCTTAGTCGTTTTGGGTTTGTTTTTGTAGGTCCTTTTCTTCTCTTGTATTTCCCACTTAGAGAAGTTCCTTTAGCATTGTTGTAGAGCTGGTTTGGTGGTGCTGAATTCTCTTAGCTTTTGCTTGTCTGTAAAGCTTTTGATTTCTCCACTGAATCTGAATGAGATCCTTGCCGGGTAGAGTAATCTTGACTGTAGATTCTTCCCTTTCATTACTTTAAGTATATCATGCCACTCCCTTCTGGCTTGTAGAGTTTCTGCTGAGAAATCAGCTGTTAACGTTATGGGAGTTCCCTTGTATGTTATTTGTCGTTTTTCCCTTGCTGCTTTCAATAATTTTTCTTTGTCTTTAATTTTTGCCAATTTGATTACTATGTGTCTCGGTGTGTTTCTCCTTGGGTTTATCCTGTATGGGACTCTCTGTGCTTCCTGGACTTGGGTGGCTATTTCCTTTCCCATGTTAGGGAAGTTTTTGACTATAATCTCTTCAAATATTTTCTCTGGTCCTTTCTCTCTCTCTTCTCCTTCTGGGATCCCTATAATGCAAATGTTGTTGCGTTCAATATTGTCCCAGAAGTCTCTTAGGCTGTCTTCATTTCTTTTCATTCTTTTTTCTTTATTCTCTTCTGTAGCAGTGAATTTCACCATTCTGTCTTCCTGGTCACTTATCCGTTCTTCTGCTTCAGTTATTCTGCTATTGATTCCTTCTAGTGTAGTTTTCATTTCAGTTATTATATTGTTCATCTCTGTTTGTTTGTTCTTTAATTCTTCTAGGTCTTTGTTAAACATTTCTTGCATCTTCTCCATCTTTGCCTCCATTCTTTTTCCGAGGTCCTGGATCATCTGTGCTATCATTATTCTGAATTCATTTTCTGGAAGGTTGCCTATCTCCACTACATTTAGTTGTTTTTCTGGGGTTTTATCTTGTTCCTTCATCTGGTACATAGCCCTCTGCCTTTTCATCTTGTCTATCTTTCTGTGAATGTGGTTTTTGTTCCACAGGCCACAGGATTGTAGTTCTTCTTGCTTCTGCTATCTGCCTGGTCTCACCAAGCCATGGCTGGAAGAAACTCTGGATACAGATCAGGGGCAGAGGGTGCTCAGGAGAAGCGCCCAGTCCACCCCATGGAGGCGGTTGGCATTGAAGTTCAGCAGGCCCTCCTGCAGGGAAGCACGCACAGTAGGCAGAGGCACCAAGTACTGCAGCCCGCACTGGTCCTCACAGCTTGAGAAAAAGTTGGTTGCGCTATCGCGGGACAGCTTCACCGAGTGATCATGGCCCGAGCATGGCCTCGTCAACACTCGCTGTGGACACAATGCCCACACCCGCCTGGGCGCCACGGCTCACCTCCCGGCCCCTCGGGTGCCCACAGCCCAGTGGTTGCAGCCCCGCAGCCTGTGCAGGACTGGTGTGGCAGCCAGAAGATGCAGGGCCATGGGCCCCAGCTAGGCTGGCCCCTCGATGCCGAGCTCCCGCACCTTGATTCACCTTTGATTAGCTGGATTTTATTGTTAAGCAGGCTTTTCACAAATAGCTCATAGGTGTTCTATCCTGTGAGTTCGTTTGTGTTTGAGGCTCTTTGTTCTTTTATACTTGAAGAACAACTGGTCTGATGATTAAAATCTTACGTCATGTTTTCTTTCACTTATAGCTTCATAGGCATCACTCTAATGTTTCTGACATTGTACATTGCTGTAGAGAAACCTGAGACCAGTTTGATTTCCCCAACTTTCTGACACTCACACAAACATGTATGTTTACTTTTTTAGGTGACTCCCTTTGCCTGACAGTCTGAAGAATTCTTTCTTTATACTTGAAGTCTATGTCTCAGTCATTCTGTATCATTCTTTTCCTGAAACATTGTGCCTCTTTCTGATCTGCAGATATAATTTTTCTAAAGCTATCTTCTGTAATATTATATTTGATGCATTCTTTGTCCATCTAGGGGATACCAAGTTTCTTTATGCTGGAAAATTTTCTTTGTCATAACTATTATTTGATTGCTTTCATATCTTTCTTTCTTCTTTTTTAAACCATGATTGTTTTAAGCTTTCCTAGTGCCAGTTTGATTCTCAGTCCTGTTTAGTCTTTCTTGTTTTTACCTTATATATTCCATAATGATGTTACTTTGGATTTCAATTAATGATTTTCTCAGTAGGTTTTATTCACATCTCAAATTTGTTGGACTGACTGAAAATGAAACAGAAGTGTATAAAAGTTACTAAATCTAAAATATAATGTAATACTTGACTGTGACAGAAGAATTGGTTTCTAAGAACTTTTGCACAGAGGGTTTTATTAACAAAGTGCTTCTTGAAATTTGTGAGGTTGGCTTGAAAGAACTTCTTCCAGAAAACAGGTGGTAAACCTGTGGCACATGTATTACTACTCCTGTACCCCTTGATGGATGTGCTAATAAATCACAATGTTCTTATTTGGGTGTAGAGATTGTCTCACAATTCTATACAACATAGTACTAGAGACAGCCATTAAAATGAATTGTTCCAAGTTGTACTCAAGAAGAAATCAATTCCATCACTGTTCTAGAACTTGGCACAGATGGAGCCATCCATGAGCTTTACAGCCCTGCAAAATTCTTTAGAGCTTCTCATGTTGCCCTGAAGCAAATGTATAGGGGAAAATATAAGGAACTATGTATTTTTTGCTGTGATTGAAAGTAGTCAATATAGAAGTCCAGGAAGTGAAAAGAGTCCCAGACAGGATAAACCCAAGGAGGAAAACACTGAGACACATAGTAATCAAATTGACAAAAATTAAAGACAAAGAAAAAATATTAAAAGCAATAAGGAAAAAGTGACAAATAACATACAAGGGAACTCCCACAAGATTATCAGCTGATCTCTCAGCAGAAACCCTGCAAGACAGAAGGGAGTGGCACAATATATTTAAAGTGATGAAAGAGAAGAAACTACAACCAAGAATACTCTACCCAGCAAGGCTCTCATTCAGATTTGACAGAGAAATCAGAAGCTTTACACACAAGCAAAAACTAAGAGAATTCAGCACCACCAGACCAGCTTTGCAACAAATGTTAAAGGAACCCCTCTAGGTGGGAAAGAGACTAACAACTTAAACAACCACCCCCCCCAAAAACCCTTGCACATATATAGACTGCTATATCAAAACCGCATGGGAACAGAAAACCCCCAAAGTACAAGAGATACACACACAAAAAAGAAAAAGCAATCCAAACACAACACTAAAGATGGTCATCAAACCACAAGAGAAGAGAACAAAAGAGGAAGGGAAGAAATAAAGCCCTACAAAAACAAACCCAAAACAATTAAGAAAATGGCAATAGGCATACACTTATCAATAATTACCTTAAATGTAAATGGATTAAATGTGCCAGACAAAAGGTATAGACTGACTGAGTGGATTCAAAAACAATACCCGTATATATGCTGTCTACAAGAGACCCACCTCAGACCTAGGGACACATATAGACTGAAAGTGAAGGGATGGAAAAAGATATTCCATGCAAATGGAAATCAAAAGAAAGCTGGAGTAGAAATACTCATATCAGACAAAATTGACTTTAAATTAAAGACTGTTACAAGAAATGAGGAAAGACACTACACAGTGATCAAGGGATCAATCCAAGAAGAAGATATAACAAATATAAATATATGTGCATGTAACAGAGGAGCAACTCAATACATAATGCAAATGCTAACTATAAAAGGGGAAATCGACAGTAACACAATAAGAGTGGGGGACTTTAAAACCTCACTTACACCAATGGACAGATCATCCAGACAGAAATTAATAAGGAAACACAGCTTTAAATGACACAATAGACCAGACAGGTTTAATTGATATTTATAGGACATTCCACCTGAAAGTGGCAGAATATGCTTTCTTCCTAAGTACACATGAACATTCTCCAGGATAGATCACATCTTGGGTCACAAGTCAAGCCTTGCCAAATGGAAGAAAATTAAAATCGTATCAAACTTCTTTTCTGACCACTATGTATGAGATTAAAAATCAATTCCAGGAAAAAAAAACTGTAAAAAACACAAATACATGGAGGCTAAACAGTGCACTACTAAGTAACCAAGAGAACTCTGAAGAAACCAAAGAGGAAATCAAAAAATACCTAGAGACAAATGACAACGAAAACACGATGACCCAAAACCCATGGGATGCAACAAAAGCAGTTCTAAGAGGGAAGTTTATAGCAATACAATCCTACCTCAAGAAACAATAAAAATCTCAAATAAACAATCTAACCTTACCCCTAAAGGAAGTAGGGAAAGAAGAACAAACAAAACCCAACGTTAGTAGAATGAAAGAAATCATAAAGATCAGAGCAGAAAGAAATGAAATAGAAACAAAGAAAGCTATAGCAAAGATCAATGAAACTAAAAGCTGGTCTTTGAAAAGCTAAACAAAATTGATAAACCTTAGACTCATCAAGAAAAAAAGGGAGAGTATAGAAATCAATAAAATTAGAAATGAAAAGGAGAAATCACAAGTGACATCGCAGAAATACAAAGGATCATAAGAGACTACTATAAGCAACTGTATGCCAATAAAATGGACAACCTGGAAGAAATGGACAAATTCTTAGAAAAGTACAGTCTCCCAAGACTGAACCAGGAAGAAATAGAAAATATAAACAGACTTATCACAAGCACTGAAATTGAAACTCTTATTAAAAAACTCCTAACAAACAAAAAGTTCAGTACCTGATGGCTTCACAGGCGAATTCAATCAAACATTTAGAGAAGAGCTAACACCTATCCTTCTGAAACCTTTCCAAAAAATTGCAGAGGAAGCCACACTCCCAAACTCATTCTATGAGGTCACCATCACCCTGATACCAAAACCAAAGATACCACACACACACACACACACACACACACACACACATACACACACACAAAATAGAGGCCAATATCACTGAAGAACATAGACACAAAAATCCTCAACAAAATTGTAGCAATCTGAATCCAACCATATATTGAAAGGATCATACACCATGATCAAGTGGGATATATCTTAGGGATGCAAAGATTCTTTAATATCTGCAAATCAGTCAGTGTGATATGCCACATCAACAAATGAAGACTAAAAACCATATGATCATCTCAATAGATGCAGAAAAATCTTTTGACAAAATTCAGCACCCATTTATGATAAAAACTCTCCACAAACTGGTCATAGAGGGAACCTACCTCAACACAATAAAGGCCTTATCGACAAACCTATAGCTAAAATACTCAATGGTGAAAAGCTGAAAGCATTTCCTCTAAGATCAGGAACAAGACAAGGATGTCCACTCTCGCCACTTTTATTCAACATAGTTTTGGAAGTCCTAGCTACAGCAATCAGAGAAGAAAAAGAGATAAAAGGAATCCAAGCTGGAAAAGAAGTTGAACTGTCACTGTTTGCAGATGACATGATACTATACATAGAAAATCCTTAAGATGCTATCAGAAAACAACTAGAGGTCATCAATGAATTTGGTAAAGTTGCAGGATAAAAAATTAATGCACAGAAATCTTTTGCAGTCCTATACAATAACAATGAAAGATCAGAAAGAGAAATTCAAGAAACAATCCCATTTACCATCACATCAAAAAATAAATAAATAAAATACCTAGGAATAAACATATCTAAGGAGACAAAAACCTGTACTCCAGAAACTATGAGATGCTGCTGAAAGAAATCGAAGAAGACACAAACAGATGGAAAGATATACCATGTTCATGGATAGGAAGAATCAATATTGGGAAAATGACTATACTACCCAAAGAAATTTACAGATTCAATGCAATCTCTATCAAATTACCAATGGCATTTTTCAAAGAAATAGAACAAAAGAATCTGAAAATTTGTATGGAGACACAAAAGGCTCTGAATAGCCAAAGCGATCTTGAGAAAAAATAACGGAGCTGGAAGAATCAGGCTTCCTGACTTCAGACTCTACTACAAAGCTATAGCCATCAAAACATTATGGTACTGGAACAAAAATAGAAATATAGATCAATGGAACAAGATAGAAAGCTCAGAAATAAACCCACGCACCTATGGTCAATTAATCTATGACAAAGGAGGCAAGACTACACAATGGTGGGAAGACAGTCTCTTCAACAAATTGTGCTGGGAAAACTGGACAGCTTCATGTAAAAAATGAAATTAGATCATTCTTTAATACCATATACAAAAATAATCTCAAAATGGATTAAAGACCTAAATGTGAGACCAGACACTATAAAACTCTTTGAGGAAAACATACGCAGAACACTCTCTGACATAAATTGCAGCAGTATCTTTTTTGATCCATCTTCCAGAATAATGGAAATAAAAACAAAAATAAACAAATGAGACCTAATTAAACTCAAAAGCTTTTGCACAGCAAGGGAAACCATAAACAAAACAAAAAAAAATAACCCACAGATTGCGAGAAAATATTTGCAAATGATGTCACTGACAAGGGATTAGTCTCCAAAATTTACAAACAGCTCATGAGGCTTAATATCATCAAAACAAACAACCCAATCAAAAAATGGGCAGAAGACATGAATAGACATTTCTCCAAAGAAGACACACAGATGGCCAAGAGGCACATGAAAAGAAGTTCACCATCACTAACTATTAGAGAAATGCAAATCAAAACTACAATGAGCTATCACCTCACATCAGTCAAAAAAATCATCAAAAAATTCTTAAACAATAAATGCTGGAAAGAGTGTGGGGAGAAGGGACCCCTCCTACATTGTTGGTGGGAATGTAAATTGGTACAGCCCCTATGGAGAACAGTATGGAGGTTCCTTAAAAAACTAAAAACAGAGCTACCATATGACCCTGTAATCCCACTCCTGGGCATATATCTGGAGGAAAACATGGTCTGAAAGGATACACGCACCCCAATGTTCATTGCAGCACTGTTTATGATAGCAAAGACATGGAAACGATCTAAATGTCCAT
>RJWK010026303.1:0-27127 GCA_004363435.1 Platanista minor | reverse complement strand
AAGATTCTTTTTGACCCACCTCCTAGAGAAATGGAAATAAAAACCAAAATAAACAAATGGGACCTAATGAAACTTCAAAGCTTTTGCACAGCAAAGGAAACCATAAACAAGACCAAAAGACAACCCTCAGAATGGGAGAAAATATTTGCAAATGAAGCAACTGACAAAGGATTAATCTCCAGAATTTACAAGCAGCTCAATAACAAAAAAACACACAACTCAATCCAAAAATGGGCAGAAGACCTAAAAAGACATTTCTCCAAAGAAGATATACAGACTGCCAACAAATACATGAAAGAATGCTCAACATCATTCATCATTAGAGAAATGCAAATCAAAACTACAATGAGATATCATCTCACACCAGTCAGAATAGCCATCATCAAAAAATCTAGAAACAATAAATGCTGGAAAGGATGTGGAGAAACGGGAACACTCTTGCACTGCTAGTGGGAATGTGAATTGGTACAGTCGCTATGGAGAACAGTATGGAGGTTCCTTAAAAAAATACAAATAGAACTACCATATGACCCAGCAATCCCACTCCTGGGCATATACCCTGAGAAAACCATAATTCACAAAAAGTCATGTACCAAAATGTTCACTGCAGCTCTATTTACAATAGCCAGGAGATGGAAACAACCTAAGTGTCCATCATCGGATGAATGGATAAAGAAGATGTGGCACATATATACAATGGAATATTACTCAGCCACAAAAAGAAACGAAATGGCGTTATTTGTAGTGAGGTGAATGGACCTAGAGTCTGTCATACAGAGTGAAGTAAGTCAGAAAGAGAAAGACAAATACCGTATGCTAACACTTATATATGGAATCTAAGAAAAAGAGAAATGTCGTGAAGAACCTAGGGGCAAGACAGGAATAAAGACACAGACCTAGTAGAGAATGAACTTGAGGATATGGGGAGGGGGAAGGGTAAGCTGTGACAAAGTGAGAGAGTGGCATGGACATATGTACACTACCAAATGTAAAATAGATAGCTACTGGGAAGCAGCCGCATAGCACAGGGAGATCAGCTCAGTGCTTTGTGATCACCTGGATGGGTGGGATGGGGAGGGTGGGAAGGAGGGAGACACAAGAGAGAGAAGATATGGGAACATATGTATATGTATAATTGATTCACTTTCTTATAAAGCAGAAACTAAGACCATTGTAAAGCAATTATACTCCAATAAAGATGTTAAAAAAAAAAAAAAAGACTCCATAAAGGGCTCAGCTAGCAGTTCTTACTTAGGATCTCTCATGGAGTTGCAGTCAGATGTCAGCTGGGATTTCAGTCATCTGAGGTCTTGACTGAGGCTGGAACCACTTCCTAAGTGTCTTAATCACATGGTTGCAAGGTGGTTTCTCGTTGTTAGTGGAGACCTCAGTTTCTCTCCACATGATCATATCCATGAGCTGCTTGAATGCATCACAGTATAATATCTAGGTTCCCCCAAGGTGAAAGATATAAGACACCAAGGTGGAACCTGCAATTCCTTTTATCACCTAGCTTCAGGAGTCATGTATTTTCACTTTTACAATATTCTATTGGTCGCCCAGAGCCAGCTCTGATTCAAGGTGGGAGGGCAGTACACAAGAGTGAATCCTAGAAGATGTGGATCATTAAGGAACTCCTTGGAGGCTAGCTATCATATAAACAAAGAAGATGGGCCACACCCAGACATTTTTCTCCAGATCCTTATCTCTAGGACCCTTTGTATCTTAACAGAGATAAATAGTGGCCCCTTCTTGGCTTCCATGGAGCCTAAGTCAGGGTGAGTTCAAGCCTTTCGACTGCATCCAAATGGAAACCGAAGTACAATTATGGGAAGAGTCAGCCTTAAATATAAGAGCTGCCTGGAATATCGGGAACATCAGGGAGGGCTCTTATCTAGTAAAATACTAGTCCCACTGCTTGGTGAATAGAGTTAAATGCCTCTAGAAACAGGCAAAATGCTGTTACACATTTAGAGGAAAATCTAAAAGTACATACACCCCAGAGAGAGGTAACATGCTGGTCTAAATTTGCATCAAGGTGTGAATGACTGGTGACAGATCTTTTCCTGAGAAGAAACTTTCACAGAGGTTGGGCAACAAATAGAAAATGGAAAGACTCTACAAATATATATGGGAGAGGCTTCCAGGGAAGTGAAAGTCAAATCACTGACATCACCATTTTTCCAGGACCTACACTTATCCTGTAGCAATTCAAAGAGTGAATTACAGAAAGTAAGATATAGTAGCAAAAGAGTAGTAATGGGTACTAAAATAGAGTGCAGTTAGGAACTAGTAATTGAAAGAAATGTAATTTTTTAGGAAGTATAACTTATTTTTGCCTTTTGATAAATGGTCTTTCTTTGCATGCTGCTCTGCTGTGTTAGACATTTAATGGCTCTTATATAAGGTGTTATCATTAGGGGCAGGGCAGAGATAGAGGAGATGGCATGGAGTTCTTGGAGAGGCAATCATAAAACCACACTTGGACTAGAAATAAATTAGTGCTGCCACACTTCTGCTAGTCCTTCACACCACCTGGAATTGTCTCAAATGGGCAGAGAAAAGTATACCAACGTTGGCCTATATTCCCGCAAATGACTAAGAGCTGGCTGCTATAAAGAGTATTTTTAGGTCAAATCCCACGACAATGAGCTTCAAAGAATGTGGAGGGCCGTTCAAATGCTTCCAAGGTTCTGCAATTTGGTTGTACCAAATATTGCTCAAGTTCACTCCCAAATACCTGAAAACCATTCCAAGGAAATATACTCTATTTGAATTAATTATGACTCAAGATATATAGCTCACAGACTATAATTTTCAAAAATGTGGATATTGTAATACCTAACTCCTTTGCCATGTCTTCCTTTTTCCTGCCAGAACCAACTATGCTACCACATTCTCTCTTTCTGCTAGAAAAAAAAAGTTTCCATCTCTTTTTTCCTTGTTAGCCATGGCCACAAGATATTATTTTTCTCATTACCAGTGAGTGCTCTCATGAACCAACTTGCCCACATATTACACCATACAAGTAATGGTTTCATATTTTGGCTTTAGAGGAAAATGCACTGGAACGATTAGAAATTTTACAGAAAGAAAGAAGAAAGAAAGAAAGAAAGAAAAAGAAAGAAAGAAAGAAAGAAAGAAAGAAAGAAAGAAAGAAAGAAAGAAAGAAAGAAAGAAAGAAAGAAAGAAAGAAAGAAAGAAAGTAAAAGGAAGGAAGGAGGGAAGGAAGAAAGAAAGAGAAAGAGAAAAAGAAAAAGAAAAAAGAAAGGAAGGGAGAGAGGGAGAATGAGAGAGGGAGAGGGAGGGAGGGAGGGAGGGAAAGAAAAGAAAAGAAAAGTTCCTAATTGGAATACTAACCTAGGTAAGAGTGCTTTCCTCTCAGTGGAGTCCTTCACAAAAGAGACACAATTTGTGAAATATTTGTCTCTCGCAAGAAATCAGAATGCAGAACTCAATGAGTGAACAAAAGAATTTAAAATGATGTCCTTTTGCCTTCTTCCTTCAACTTGACTTTAAAGGACTGTCATGTGTCTTGTTCACTATTGTGTCTTGGTAAGTAATGAAGTGCCTAAGATATGGTAAATACTCAATAAATATTTCTGAAATGAATAAATGTGGATAAATAATAAATCAGTCAATGGGTCAATGAAATGTGTTATGACTCTTCCTCTTAACTGTGACCTGCTATCCCACAAATTCTATGGAAAACCTATTTTTCCAAACCCTAGAATCTAGCTCTATGCTCAAGATTTATCTGGATTCCCAGCACTCTTTCCCCCATCCTCACAAGCTGGCCCTGGTTTCCAGACACCAGGGCATCTCCTTTCTCCTTTCTCAACCTCCTTCTAGTCCTTACTGTCCCCACAGATAAGACAGACATTCTTCTATCTCCAAGTTTAGAGCAAAATTGAAACATTTTCAAGAGAAACTAGCACCCAGGAAAAACACCTACTTGCCTTGCTATGCCCCCACTCAAACCCTAATTTCAATCATTCATGCTTTCATGTAGTAGTTCATTCATTCTTGTCACAAATATTATATGTCAATTATACCTCAATTTTAAAAATATAAATAAATAAACAAACATATAAAATTGAAACATTGTGTGACTTCTCAGCACTATTAGCTATACTGATACAAAGATACATCCAGGAGTTACAGTTCAGGCAAAAAAGAATTTATTCCTAGTGGTGAAGTGCCAAGTTACTCCTAGTGCTGAATCCCATTTCACTGATGATGATTATAGGGAAACCACCATTACTGAGTCTCTACTATGTGCCAGGCACCATACTGGACACTTTCCATATATCATAAAAAATCATTACTATGGAGCATGGACAATGCCCTTGGATATTGCTTTATTACATTGGGTCTGTGTGTCCAAGAGAGTCCTCCAGCTCCCCACACTTCCAGTGTCCCCTGGCTGCTGTGAAGCCAATAAATGAGTCACAGCTAATAGAAGCAACTGTAACTATCCAGTCACAGAACTTGCTTGTGTTTGCAGAATTCTGATCCCACCAGAGTAAACATTGGTTTGGGATATTATTCTACGTTATAAGATTAGACCTGCATTACTCCTAGGCTTGACAAGAAATCTGACTTCAAGTTAGTCACAGGGAATGACTGAGTATCTGAGAATGAACATTATGGGATAAGTCTTTGACTTTAGTAAACTTTGACCAAAGATTTATATCCATATCTCTTTTTCTTTTCTCACTTGAGCCTCTGTCTTCCTCTTCTCCCTTATCCTCAGGCCCATCTCCCCATCTCTGAATGTGAATGGTTGTTTTCATGCCTCTTGTGTTTGGGAACATTCAACAGAGCTCACCATCCAAAATGCTTCTAGGTTTGAAGACCTCCTTCTGAGTATCAGGAAAGTCGAGGTGGTTTGCCAGGTGTGTAAATTCTCAGTGTGTGCCAAACTAATGTGCCAAATCACTTGGGGAAAGAATGTAAGATTTTCCAGTGTCCAGATGAGCCAATGAAATATGTTTTAAATTCCTGAAATATAAATTGACTACATTTTGTGAAAAGATTCTCTGTTATAACTGAAACCTGGCAGAAGGGAGAGCAACCTTAGGGGACTTTCTCCTCTCTGACTTGAAACCCGTGGGGAAATAAGGTTTCACCTTTAAGCAAGTCTGGTTGCCAATGAATTCAGTATGACTGGACTTCACATTTTAGATTCCATGAAATTTCCTTTAAAAATAAAACTCTTGAAACTTGACCTTTTATAGTCATAAAATTCCACACTGTTTAACATATTTACCAGCTCCTGAAATGATGAGTGAACATCTTGATTCAGTTTAGGATAATAAGCATCTGATAAAACAGGACCCTTAGGGGCATCTCTGAGGTTTTATAATTAGCTTTAGCTGTCACCAGTACATTATCTTTGTTATCTTCCTGATTAATTATGATTCTTACAGCCAAACCCACTGTGGGTAAAATGGTGAAAATGAAAGTATTCCTTTTGAATAGATGAACAGAACCAAAAACGACACATAAAATCTGAACACTAAATGTAAGAGCCAGAGATGGTTTATCTTTCAATTGAAGCCCCTCTAAATTGGTACTGTTTCACAAAATCTTCTATTCCCTACCAGCCTGCCTTCCAAAAGCATAAATAAATAAATAAATAAATAAATAAATAAATAAATAAATAAATAAATAAAAGATGTGTCAGAAGATTGTGTCATTATACAGATGTCTATTTATACTAAATAAAATCATAAGTTCCCCATTATTTCAGAGTTTCAAAATACTTTTGTCTTGTTTTTATCTTAACCAAGCCCTGATATACAAATATTTACAAAATCATAAGGCATGCCTATTGTAGGGGATGAAAGAACTGAGAAAATTTTCCAGGTAATTCATTGTAGAATATTATCATCAACAGTAGGTTCCATCTCCTAAACTCCTCTTTTACTAAAGATAATATTATATTTAGATGACGATGATGACCCACACAACGCCAATCACATTCTGCTTCTTTGTGCCTGGGCAGATCACAAATGCTAAGGACTTCCTTCCTTCTTTTCTTCATATGTGTATAAAACCCTGCAAGAAAATTCATCCAAATATTAATAACAGTTAACTAGGGATAGTGGTATAAAGAGTTATTTGTTTTTAATATCTTCAAGTAGAAGATATTAAATAATCTAGAATAATGGATCACTTTTCAAATAAGGGGGGCAGATTGAAAAAATACAAAAAGGAGATAGACCAAAAAGAGCATGAAATGTAAAGGAAAATTCTAAGCCCCAGGGCTCCCACTTAATTGGGTTTTCTATATCTAGATGAGACTCAGTTCCCTAGAGTTTGTCTACAATGTGTCATCTTCACACATGATGGATTCCCAAGTCTTCATATTCAGAACCCTGAACTCTTCCCCCACACCTTTCATTAGTCAGCCCCTTCTAAGTACTGACTGCATGGAATCTACCTCTGAATTGCTTCTGAACCCACATACTTTCTCAATGACGGTAAATGTAAGTAGCTAAAATCCCCTCTTCTCCATCCTCTACCAATGTATGCAGTAAGGCCCTGAATACAAGATCTTGATCATTTGCATTTATTCAACTCCTACTGGTTAGGTAATACTAGTTTAGAAGGCTTGGCAGATTCCAGTCTGGCAACAACTTATTTCAACTCTGCCTCTTGAAACCATAGAGGAAATAGGATACAGAATTCTTCATTCCATGTCTTCAAGTGCTAGGAAGCAGGGTTAAACAGCTGCCACATTCCACCTCTAATGTAGACACATGTAGTGGAAGGTAAAATGATTCTAACAATGAGAGTTTATACTTGAGCATGGTGAGAATTTTAAAGTGCTTTAAGATCTTCCAGGATGGAAATACACAGCTATTAATAGCCTCTAATTAAAAGAGGTAGGCTTTGTTGGATTTGAAGCTTGAACATTCTTCTTAATGGCCATACCTACTAGCTAAATGAGGTGGAGAGAAGGAAAGTGACAGAAACAGATTCAGCAAAGCATTGGATTGCAAAAAGACCTGTTCGGTTGACTAGTTTTTGGTTTTTAATCAACTTGTTTTGATAGTGACTAGACATATCTATTCTGGAAGAAAATGGAAATTAACTTTTTCTGAGGTTGACTGAAGATCCCTTAGGACTTGATGAGGTGATGTGGGGGCCACAGCTGTAAATAATAGGGGACCAATCAGTAAATAATATTTATTAAGAGAATCCTTGGGAGTAAAATTATCTTCCCTTTGTATTCATGTTGGGCACCATGGAATGAATAACTCTAGGTGAGATAGCCTGTCCATAATGCCTTCCATCTTTTGACTGACACACCCAATATGATTTTTAAAATACCTACGAACACTAACAGATCTTAGAAGTTACTATGGGACATTAATCAATAAGCCTGTGAAACTAAAACTAACTTCTAAATTTAAATGACCTAATAGGTGCACCTTGGTCAGGCTCAAGAATTCTGATCATTAGCCTGTAGACTATAGTAGGATTGTTGACCTGCTGGCTATCCTGTGTTGTGAGGAAAATCCCAATAAAATATATAGTGCTGTCTTTGGTGGAGCTGAAAAATAATGCTTAGGTTTTATTAAACATCAGAAGTAAATCTGTAATTCATAATAGTAGCATCAAATATTATATTATAAAAAATGTAAACGTTACCTGAGATCAACCCTCAGTCTACCTGGAGGCCTTTCAAACAATACTACAAGAATCATGGATCTAAGGGAAGGCATACAGAATGAAAAACCTAGAAAAAGTTATCTATGTGGGACCTCACCTTGTTTGTGACCTCACATGAGTCATCTCACCTCAATCAGATTGTCGCTACATGAACACTAAGGTCTAAATATTTATACACTAAGCAAGAGTATTCTTCCTGTAATGGGTGATTCAGAAAAAATAAATGGCCCTTTGGCCTGAAGTTACACATTTTGATTATGTAGACATCCATTGTTACATTTGAAGAAAATAACACAATTCAACCCCTGACAGGGCATAAAAGTAGCTCTTTTATGATTGTTCAGGGTTGGAATAAATATCGACCTCTTATTTAAAAATAAATTTATCACAAAATTAAACCCTGCAGTTTCTGTCTTTTAAAAAATCTCTTCCTGATGATTCCAATTTTAAGTAAATATTTATTAGATCATAAAGCATGTCAACAGAAATAACTACTCTTTCCAAATAAGTAAGCTGAGGAAAGAAGAAGACCTCTCTGGAAACTAAAATTTACAGAGGTATCCACTTCTGAAAATATTATCTGAGCTCTAGAATTTTATACATAGAATTTATCCTAGATATTTTTTCACCTAAAAGCCATGTCTCCACGGTAAAAAGAGAGAAACCAACAGTAAGAGCAATTAATTACAATTTCAGGAGGATTTCTGGTCTACACTGAGAGGTTGGCCATCAGCCTTGCTCAGTTTCCTGCACAAATCACATTGGCTCCACGAGATGGATGCAAACCCCATTTAGGTGGAAAATCATTAACAGCAAGCTCCCAGCAAAACACTAACTGGATACCATTTTATTTCTGATGCCAAGGCCAGGGGGACATCTGAAGGGATTATACAAAAAGAAAAGAGTTCCTAATTATTAACACAGAATATTCTAGACAACACTTGGCAAGGCAGATATGTATACAACCTTCCCACTCCTACAGAAAATAACATTTGCATTAACAAAACATATTTTGACCATACTAATATTACTGCAATAAATATCTTTTATTTTGATGAGATAGATTCCCAGAGTTGGAATTGCTAGGTAAAGGAGTTTATGTATCTTGATTTTAATTTCCAATAAAGTTATAATGCTTCCAACCAAAAAAAAAAAAACCTATCATTTTTCAAGCATCTCTTTCACCAAATCTTACTAGAGCTCTTTTAAAGTTTTGCCTATCTGATGGTCTAAATTTAATATCTCATTATTATTTGAATTTGTATTTTTCTACTGGTGAATTTTAGCATCATTTCATCAGCTTGTTGCCATTTGGATTTACTCTTAATTATTAGAATTTTAATTTTGAAAAGTGGAAGCATACAAAAAGTAAACAAAAAAAATTGTTACACTGTAATGTAACCAATGTACCTGCTCTCCAGATTTAATACATTAACATTTTGCCTGATTTGATTCAGATTATTTTAATGAATAAAATTTGCAAATATGGTTGATGAATTTCTTCCCCCTACCACATCTCATTCCTTTCCCTTCCTTCTAGGAAGTAACCAATAACCTAGAGCTGGTATGCATTCTTCTCAGTATTTTTATACTTTTACCTATATTGATTTGAATTTGTATTTTTAATTGCTCTACTGGTCTGGATGTTAAACCTTCTATTACTATTCTTTTATTAGGTACCTTCAAATTTTAACATGTATATTTGACAAAACAAAGTCTAAAGCTAATCAATATCTCTGTCCTCCAGAAAAATGCAGGACCCTGAGTTCCTTAACCACGATATCTACCTCCCATATTCTGAGAGTTTTAAAAATCTACATGTTTACTAATTCCTTGGCATTCTGTTCCTTCTTACACTTTTCCCTCCTTCTGAATTCCTTCTTCCTGCAAAGCAGTCTTTCAGTGAAATATGTGAATGGTCAATACTCACTCTTGAATAAGAATTTAGAATTCTAAGCTGATGGGATTTCTGATTTTTTTTCCTTAGCTCTTTTTTTTTTTTTTTTTTGTGGTACGCGGGCCTCTCACTGTTGCGGCCTCTCCCGTTGTGGAGCACAGGCTCTGGATGTGCAGGCTCAGCAGCCATGGCTCACGGGCCCAGCTGCTCCACGGCATGTGGGATCTTCCCGGACCGGGGCACGAACCCGTGTCCCCTGCATCAGCAGGCAGACTCTCAACCACTGTGCCACCAGGGAAGCCCTTCCTTAGCTCTTAGCTCTTAAGCCTTTCTCTAGTTGCGGCGAGCTGGAACTACTCTTCATTGCGGTGCATGGGCTTCTCATTGTGGTGGTTTCTCTTTGTTGCAGAGCATGGGCTCTAGCAGCTCAGGCTTCAGTAGGTGTGGCATATGGGCTCAGTAGGTGTGGTGCACGGGCTTTGTTGCTACACGGCGTGTGGGATCTTCCCGGACCAGGGCTCGGACCTGTGTCCCCTGCATTGGCAGGCAGATTCTTAACCACTGTGCCACCAGGAAAGTCCTATTTCTTAGTCTTGCTCAAGTACATTTTTAAACAGATGTTCAGAATTTTTATTCTAAAAAAATATTAGCTATTATTTAGCTTTTAATATTAACTGTCCTTTAGTCTCTCCATTTTCCTTCTTTGGAATATCTACTAGATATTACATTATCCTTTTAATCCTAACCTCCATATTTCTTACTCTCTTATTCATATTTTCTATCCTTTTATATATCTGTACTACATTGTGGGCAATCTCCTCATCTCTACTCTTCCAGGGGTTTGCATTTCAGCCCTTCCCTTTCATGGGTCTAAAGCTATGTTTCCTAATGCCTTAAGCATATTAAAACTTCAGCTTCTAGTTTCTTGGGCCTATATCTGAGTCCAATATCCCTCTGTACTTCCAGTAAAGCCATTCATGTCAATATATACAAGGCGGATATACTTGGATGGTGACAAGCCTCAAAATCATGTCCAGTGGAGGGTTTATTTGTCTGGAAGATATCTTTATTTTATCCTCACTCTTGAACCAATAACTCTTTTACTAGTTAAAAAATTCTAGGCTTACATTTTTCCTCCTCAGAATCTTGAGGAGTTTGGCATGGAGAAAAGACTAAATGTGGATAATATAGATTCTTTTTAAACATCTGAAGATTTCTCCTGTGGAAGAATTATTAAACTTTCCATGTCACCTTGCGATATAGAACTAGGGCTATGATATGTCTGCTAAAAGGAAAAGACTTCTGGTTGACATAGGGAAGAATCTTGCAACATTCAGACTGCCAAAGATGGTGTGGACACTCTCCAGGGATACTAAGATCCCCATCACTGGAGAGGTTTTCATATATAAAGAGGACAACTAAAACAGACAAACATTTGGCAAGAATGTTGTAGAAGGGATTCAAGTATCATATGATTGTTGAAATGATTGGGCTTTTAGGGTTCTTCCAGAACTGAGAACCTCTAATTCCTTTTCATGAACTAGATACAGTTCCATAGTATTTGCTCTATAATAAGAGTGGTTCAATATTTATTAATTAGGTGAAGATTTCTGTATTATTCAGATCCCAAAATCTCAGGTGCCTTATAAAAACAAACATTTCATTCTTTGCTCAGGTTACACAAGGGTTGCAATTTGGCTGTGGTTCTGCCAGACTATGCTGAAAACAGCTTAATTTAGGCAGTTCCATGTGTCTTCACATTCTGAGACCCAGGTTGAAGGATCAGCCACTAACTGGAGCTATTCTCAGAATGGAGGGCAGAAACTCAAGAGGGGTGGCAAGAGCAGAGCCAAACCATACAAGTACATTTAAACCTTTGCTTGGATGTGTCTTGTGTCATCTGCTTATATTCCATTGGCCAAAGCAAGTCATATGGCCAAACCCAAAGTCAATGGGAGAGAGAAATAAACACCTCCTACAAGAAATCTTAACAAGCACAGGAAAGAGCCAGTGGTTTGTTGGAGCCAGCTTACTAGCTTGCAACAGCCAATATTTTAATTTCAGGAATTTGGCCAACTTATTGTTAAATCATCAGTATTTTGAAATCAACCATGATGGAAATATTTACAACATGGAAATTGGAAAATGCTACAAATCAGACTTCCCTCTGCCCTAAGAGCCAGTTGTTAAACACTTACCAGCACACCAATAGAAGGAACCAAGAGGTGTAAACAAATAAAACTATCATTGTTTCCTTGATAACCAGGGCCTCTAGGAGCCCTAAAGTAGCAATGGATGAATTACATCTAAAAATTCTTCAAGGTGTGTCTCTTCTCTGTACCAGGAGGTCATAGTACTGGCTTTCTTAGCTCACAGGAAAGAATCAGTGACCTTTAGAACCTCTTGAATCACATTCTAGCAGAGCAAGCTGAAGCAAAACCAAGAAGGTGAAAATCCATATACCTGACCCTGTCTTTAATGAGTTCAGTTTAGGGTCTTCTGTTTCCTTGGCAACATACCTGACACAAAAACTACTTCCAGTTCCCACTTCTCTCAGCTGCTTTGAGTGTTTCCAGTAAAATGCTTCCATGCTTTTCCTCTCTCTTGGCATGCTCTATTTTTGTCACCCCACATGAGCTCTTGGGATGGTTTCCATGCTGGGCCCCCCACTTTAGCACATAGTCCCTTCCTTAACCTGGGCTCTAATTGAGTCCAACATTTTCTTTCCTGCAGTGTGGGCTGGACAGTGCTAAGTGTTGTCACTTAAGGAACCCCAGGTGCAAAGGCTGGGCCTCCCCCACCCCACCCTGTCATCTGTCCACCTCCCACACTCACCAACTGACCTACACTGTCAAGATTTCCTAAGCCAGTTGTGAAGTCAGGGTATTTGTGGATTCCCCCTGGAGACCGTCCCATCCTAAGGATGATGAAAGGATTAAGGAGAAACCAACTTGAAAGGATACCAATAGGTTTCAGCAGAACTGTCTCCGGAAAACACCAAGGCTGTGTTTCTGCCCCAAATCCATGGCCATTCGCCCCCATTGTCCTTCCTCTATTGCTCCCAATTTCCTTCTCTCGGCTTCCTCCCCGCCCCCTCCCTCATCCCAGAGGGCTGGTTCCAATTGCAAGGCCATTCCTGCAACAATCTCTGGCAACTGGAGTGAAAGGTGCCGACAAAGAGGCCCTCTCCACAGCTCCCTTTTCACAAGAAGCATGTATCCAATTAAAGGATTTTAATTAAAATGCTTTCTGTAGCATCCTGTTTCTACTCACTGTTGTAAATTAAACTTGACATTCTCTGATTTAACAGGTGGGTGAGATTATTCTGAAAGCTGCCAGATGAGAGGAAATAGAAGCTAGGCTGAAGGAAGCTGTGTGCCTTGGAGCATGAGCATGTGCGTGAGAGTGTGTGTTTGTGTGTGTGTGTGTGTGTGCTTGTGTGCAAGTACACAATTATGTGTGCATGTGTCTGTCTTTAAATTGTTATTAAACTGTTCAATTTTAAATGGAAAAGTCATGATACAACAAGGGGACACCAAAAGAAAGCAGAACCTCAATCGAAAAATTGGAACCTCATGCAACATCCTGAAAATCTCAGTCAGCACTACCCATTTGCACATTTCTCATGGATGACATTCTTTTCTAAGCATCAGCTTAGAAAGATCTGTAGCCTCCATTTGCTGTTTTCTATAACGATGCTTTAATCCACACTACTTCTTTATGCAAGGGGATAAGAAGGGAGAGAGTTTCAGCCCTAACATGACAGGTTCAGCCATTACAAGTTTCATCTCCACGGTGCTTTGTAGTCAGTCCTCAAATTAAGGCTCTATGGAGTTCTTATGGATTGTGCAGCATACCTTTGGATGTCACTTGGCCCCTTCAAGGGTCCCCTTTGTTCCAGCCAAAGTAGTTTGCTCATTAACCTATACATGAATGCTGTTGCCCATGTCATTCTCCCCGCCTGGACCACTTCTCTCCAAAGCCACCTCTTCCTTCCAGATTCTGCTCCTATCTCCACTTCCCCATGACACTCTTCTTGACCACTCTAGCCATGCTTTCTGCTTTAAATACCTATCATATTCATTCATTTACTCAACAGGACCAAGCAATGTTGTAGGTACTGAAGGTACAGCAGTGAACAATAAGAAAATAAACAAATATAAAATTTGTTCCGTGGTGGATACATACTAGGAAGAGATACGAAACATATTAAAGTAGACAGAGTGTTTTTGGTGTTTTTATCTAACTCTGTTGTCATTATTTCAAGTTTTATACGTTTCTATCCCATTTCTCCAATTGGGTTGTAATTTCCTTGAGTTTAATACTTAGGCGTAATATTCAAAATATTTACAAGCTAGTACAGCAGAGACAGTCGTCAGTGAGAGCGGACCTCAGCCATCCTAGTGTGGCGCTGCTGGACAGCAGCCCTGCTAAACTTCATGTATTCTCCAGGTTACATTATTGCTCAATATATTTTGATCCACATATTGATTTCATAATAATATTTGGTTTCTCATATTATCTAAATGGTACTCTAGTGGCCTGAAAGAGTAAATGCATTTCAGTCAAAGAGTCTAACTTATTTTTAAAGAATACGAAGGTTAGGGGCTTCCCTGGTGGCGCAGTGGTTGAGAGTCCGCCTGCCGATGCAGGGGACACGGGTTCGTGCCCCTGTCCGGGAAGATCCCACATGCCGCGGAGCGGCTGGGCCCGTGAGCCATGGCCGCTGAGCCTGAGCGTCCGGAGCCTGAGCGTCCGGAGCCTGTGCTCCGCAACGGGAGAGGCCACAACAGTGAGAGGCCCGCGTACAGCAATAAATAAATAGATAAATAAATAAATAAATAAATAAATAAGAATACGAAGGTTAGGCATTCCTCAAGCAGGGCCAGACAGTTACCGTTAAGAAGGCTGGGTGAATTTCCTTGTCAATCCTGACAACTCATCAGATCTGCTGCTCACTTAGGAAAGATTTTCCAGGAAAACATAAGTCTTCCAAAGTCTTATATCTGGAAAAGTCCTAAAATTGCAGCTCTACCATTTGAGT
This sequence comes from Platanista minor, assembly GCA_004363435.1. Classification (NCBI taxonomy): domain Eukaryota; kingdom Metazoa; phylum Chordata; class Mammalia; order Artiodactyla; family Platanistidae; genus Platanista; species Platanista minor. The sequence continues at coordinate 12,503 of RJWK010026303.1, read as the reverse complement.
TCCTGAGGGAAAAGTGTTTATTGTATATTAGAAAGATCATGGACTTTGGATTTAAACAGATGTGGGTTCAAATCCTGGCTTCACCTGATGTTTGTCTCAGATACTCAGCCTGGTTAATTACTTTTTCTGAGGCTTGGTAACCTTAGTTGTAAAATGGAAAGCATAACACCAACCTTGTAGTGTTGTGGAAAATTAAATGAAACGAAGTGATAAAAGTGCATAGTACCAATCTGATACAAAATTGGTGCTTTGTGACTAATAGCTATTGTCATTATCTATTGTTATAAAAAATGGTACAATCACACATGTGGTCAGATAGTAAATTATACATATAGATTCACCTTCACATGTCAGTGGATACCTATATACGGATTGTTCTCCAAAATGCTCAGCATTCCACTTTTACTTTGCTTCCACCACCCCACATCCAGAAAAGAGAAGAGGTACCTATACCTCAAAAAATACAGCATCCCCCAATACTGCAAGCTCTTTGAGAACATGCAACTCAACTTGCCTCTCTTCTGTATCTTTACTTCTTCCCATCTCATTTCTATGTTATTCCTGGTATAAGGCTCCACCTGCAAGATGAAACAGAATATGGAGCTGAAGAATGGGAGAAGAGTAATTGACATGATGAAGGAACTGTGGGGCGGTGACTGGATGAGTTGTTAAGACTTTGAGCAAGACTGAAAGGGAACAAGTTAGGGTCTAGTGAATCATGTCTGTCCTGGTGAACACACTCTTTCATAGAAGACAACTGCCTCAAGCTGGAAAGAGGCAAACCTAGAGGGAATAAATAAATATGTCATTTTCCATGATAGATTCTATGATTATGGAACTTATTACACCCAAGAAGGGATGCAAGCTGAAACTATAAGTGGCTGCAAAACTGAGTGAGAAAACCCCATGCACGACCCACCTATCTTGGAGTATATTTAAGGAAATGGGAATATTTAAGGTGTAGGGGCAACAATCAACAAGCCCTTACTAAAACCAGGACTTGTGCTAAGTGAAGATGGAGAAGCAAAGAAGTAAAGACAAGGTCCCAGGCCTGAAGGATATTACAAAACAGGAGAAGTGAGATATGCCCACAGAGGGTGACAGGGCAAGTTAGAAGCTGATCAGCAGCAATGAAATGTTATGGAAAATAAAAGGAGAGGGTGCCGTGGCTTCTAATTTGAAGACTTCAAGGAAAAGATAGCACTTGAGATGCACAGTGAAGAAGGGGTGGAATCTGGGCAGTAGAAATTAGTTAGAGACAAGGCCATGGAAGGGGATATAGGCCCTGGTGGAGGGGAAAGATTGAAGTGAGATTGATACTCAGTGTAATGGGGCCGAGCCTGTTTTCTACTGCTAGGTCCATTCCTCCTCACCCACCCCACTTCGTAGGGACAGAGGAGGGGAAATTGGGGAAAAGTTAAGGCAAAGATAAGAAAAGCTAAATGACAACAATGTTTTATATCTATCAAGTAATAGGGGAGGTGTGGTTAAAGAAGATGACATCTAGAATTTCCACCAGCTCCAGAAGTGCCTTAATTTATTTTATATCTAACTCTTGCTTGAAAGGAGTTAACCCCTTGCCCAACCCACCAGCCCCCAACACATTCACACAATGAACTCCCATTTCTGAGGGGCTTAGTACATGGTCTCACAAACAGGAAGAAACTAAGTAACTAGTAGACTGGAGAAGGATAGACAACATTGTAAAGCACATGGGACAGGATCAGGGGCTAAATGAGGACTGAACGTTAAACAGATAAATACACAAATAAACATACACTAAAAATCCATGATACACACTCTACAGAACCAGATCGCTGTGCAGTGAGAGAGGGTGACTGATGGGTGACGTAAGAAAGGCTGGTAAGGGTTTCCAACCCTCTTCATGGGAGTGCTCTGAATTTACCCCAAATGCCACATTTAGCTTCGCAACCGATTTCCCAACACCATCTTTCAACTTGTTTTCATCCCCTTACCATTTAAACACCACCTTCACATGTATCACCTCTTGAAAGTATATATAGAAGATTATATGGAATATACAGACGAATATTTTAGAAAACTATTGATGTAAACCCTGAAACCAAGTTTTCAAGCATAGATGTTCATGCACTAAGCATTCACTCTTTAAGTCCCTATGGTGAAATTTATTTATGGGTCAAAACATTTCCCCCCAAAGCACCCAAGGAGATGAACTTTCCCGAGAACTCACCCAAGATGCCCCATGTTTTTCATTCCAGGAAGAAGCCTGCTTATGAAAGAGTCCATGTCTGACCCATTAGCAAAAGATAAATTTGTTTAGGGCTTATGTATGATACCCTGTCAGTTCTTTTGACATTAAGAAGGGTATAAAATCTGCTTGTGATTCTTCATGAGGGGACTGAGTTATTACCCATAAATTTCTTGTAACTACTGGCAGCAAAGAATAGAAATCTAGGTCAGAATACCAGGATTAAGCAGTCGAGCTCAGGCCTAGTAAGAAACGTTTACCCATCTGCTGTGAAAGAATCAGCAGTCAAAATACACAAAGGACTATGGGAATGCCCTGAAGTTAAAACAGGAAAGGTTCGAGCACACTTTTCATATAGATACACACCAAGAAACTATTTTATTCCTTGGTAGAAGGAGAAAAGAGTGTCGCTTCAGGATAATTTATTCAGTTTTCAACTTTCCTTTACCCAAGCAGGTCTACCAACAGTGTGGTTTGTCTAAGCATAGTTTTAACAACTGGTGTTTTTCAGATTTAGAATGTCAACCTACTCTTACTCTGGGATACCTGCTGATAACATCTCAGGAACACAGAAGAGAATAGTAATCTTTCCTTCTGCTGGCCCTCTTGCTACTATACAGGTAGGGTGACTAACTGTCCCAGCCCTGGGACTGCCCCAGTTTTAGCACAGAAAATCCCACATTTGAGGAAAGCCCTCTTTCCCAAATAAGCCAGAGCTGGCCATCCTATCAGAGCACACCAAATCCAGTCCTGACCCACCACTGAGCAGGTGCACCAGGATGGGGGAGTGGCATGGAAATGGTAAATGAAACAACATACTAAGCTGACTTTGCTCCATCGCCATTTTTTAGGGGCTCAGGTCTTAACTGAAGAAAAGCTGTAGTCCATTTTTTGTTTGGGACTAAATGTATACAAATTACAAAATGGGAACAATATTCATAACCTTTCCTTTACTCTGGAAAGGAATGCTTTAGGGTGCTCCTGACAAGAAAATATAAAATGAAGGCCTCATTCTTCACTTTAGTTGTTGTCAATGGAAAACAACTAGCCTTGTGGTGAAATACTGGGGCTATTGAAAATGTCTTTGGGATAGCCTGAATTTCTGTTTCATGAGTAGCAGCAAGTAAATACACAATTCCTCGACTGTACATTGAATTTGAATACATGGAGAGACGAAGAATAATCTGAAATGAATACAGAAATCAAAGTTACCACATTGAATTTGAATACATGGAGAGCTGAAGAATAATCTGAAATGGATACAGAAATCAAAGTAACCAGTTCTTATTGAGCTTCTATCTTATAATCAAGGAGAATGGTTTGAAAACTAGGAAGAACAGAGCACGTGCCATTAAGAAGGAAATTTATTCTCAGAAGGAGACAAGGTGATGAAAGAGAACGCATATCTCTCATTCACAAATATTGCTCCATGGATTGGTTACATCAAAATCACTTGAAAACTTGTGACACAGATTTCAGGCCCCAATTCTAACAAACACTGCTTTAGGTCTGGATGGACCAGGGAGTCTTATTTTAATAAGCTCTCTAGGTGATTCTGATAAGCGGTTCGTTCTGGAACATTGACTTAGACAATGAAAATAGTTTTTAATGGTTTAAAATGGCTTAAGTTGGCAAATTCACATGGATTATTCACTAAGTGTATCATCAAGAGGCAATGAAACTTGATGGTTATGAGACTGGGTTCTCTTAGGATATAACAGATCCTAACAGTCTAAGATGTAATCCTGACTCTGAACTTGTTAGCTACACGAACTTGGAAAAGTAAATAAATTCTTCTGTTCCTCAATTTCCCCATCTAAAAATGGAGGTAACATCAGTAACTTCCCAGAGTTGTTGTCAGGTTTAAGTAAGTAAATGCATGAACTTAGAAAAGCTCATGCCACATAGTAAGTCCTCAATACTTGGGCGTAGTTCTTATTAATGCTGAAAGAGCCAGCAGGTGAGAGCTCAGAATCAGCATCAGGGAGTCTCTATGCATTCACAGTAGAAGAAAAGTGGCAGAAACTAAAGATAACTACACCAATCTTCAAAAAGAGCAAAACAATGCTTTCCAGAAACTCAAATGACTTCTAAAATTCTAGAGCCGATGTGTTCATTAGATTATGAGTACTCAGGAAAAAAAATATATCACTAGAAGCCAGTGTAGGTTCATTCACAACACATCATGCACAGATTTCAAACATTTCAGTTGTCATTAACAGCTGTTCTTTTATTTTTATTTCAGTAAGCCTTTCCTAATGTCTTTATGGGCATGATGAGTTGGAGCTCAGGTATGAAGTGTCTAGAGTTGAACATATTCAGAACAGAACTCTTAATCCCCCCCTTTACCATCTAACCTAATTCCACCCCAGTCTTTCCTATCTCAGAGACGATAACCACCATCTATGCAGAAACCTGGCAATCATCTTGATCTCTCATCCCCACACAGACATGCATGCAATTCATCAAATAAGTCCCATATATCCTACCTCCAAAAAGTACCTTGAATCTATCCACCTGTCTTTATCATCACTGCTACCATCATGGTGCTTCTCACCATCCTCTCTCATCTAGAAGCTCACAACAGCCCCCTAACTGGCCTCCTTATTTCCACTCCTGATCCCTAAAGGTCATTCCCCATGCAGCAGACAGAGTGGGCTTTAAAATGTACATTTCATGTCACTCCCCTGCTTAAAACTCTTCAATCCTTTCCCGTTGCACTTAGAACACTAAGTCTAAATTCCTTGCCATGGTCTATGAAGCTCTGCATAACCTGCCCCCATCCCATCCTCATCCCCAAGTACTTCTCCAACAGTTTCCTGCCACTCACCCTTCATCATACACACTGGCCTTCTTTCAGCTCCTCAGCCTGTAAAGCTCACCCCAGAGGTTCTGGGCTTGCTGGTCCCTCAATCTGATGCTCTTCCTCAGCTTTTCACATGGCTGGTCTCACCTCATTTATTGGGTCTCCGTTTAAATGTCTCTTCACAGAGAAGCCTTCTCTGCCATATTTACTATATCCAAAATGTGACCCTCCATTATTGTATATAGCTGCACTCTAAGTACTAGCCTTGTACTGCCTATTGTAACTTGTAATTATGTTTATTTAGCTTATTTGCTTGATTATCTTCTCCAAAAGACAGCAAGCAGTGTGGGAGCAGAGACCACGTCTCTTTCACTCAGCATACATCCCAGCACTGTATTTGACTTAGATGCTCATATATATTTGATAAATAAATCCCTTAATGAAAGAGGTAAATTCATAGCCAAGTAAATAGCCATATTCAAAGACTTGAATAATGTTTTTATTTTTATTTATTTATTTATTTATTTATTGGCCACACCACACAGCTTGTGGGATCTTAGTTCCCAACCAGGGATCAAACCCAGGCCCACAGCTGTGAAAGCGCCGAGTCTTAACCACTGGACCGTCAGGGAATCCCCTTTATTTTTTAATAATGTAATGTAGTGGAGGGTTTACTATATATCCTCATAGTACAATTTCAAGAAGCATTAAGGGGAAGCAGCTAATGAGATGTCCCTGAAATCTTGCCATAGTTGCCTCTGACCTTGCACAATGATCTGCCAGATCCACAAATGGAGTTAACTAAATTGGCCACCAGTGAAATGTACTGAAGTGAATAAAACAGCCACGGAGCAGGACAAGTTAATGCAGCCAATACTTAATGATCTGTGTTAGGAGTGGGTGAGGCTGAAGTGGGTAGTTCAGCTGAATAAAATTCACATCTGCTAGGGATCCATTACTTTGTCTCTAAGTTACTCTTCCCAACAAAATCTACATGAGTTGCTGGCAAGAAGCCAGATGGACTGATGAGAGTTCCACACCCACTCCTTCCTTCCCAGGGCCAGGTCTCTGGCAGAGGTGCTAATGAGCAGTAAAAAGGCCAGAAAGTGAGGAGGAGGAGGAGGAGGAAAGAGAGCCTGAATTATCCACGACCTGTGTAATCAGTCCCTGAAGATTTGACTTGACTAGATTTTCAGAATCCTCTTTCCACCCCAGAGCATGTGAGAAAGTCAGAGGAGATGGTAAAGTACCAGGCGTTGAGCTACTGCCTTGTTAAGAGTGTGCAAACATTGACAAAACTTCCAGAAAATGTGCTTTGTGGGGGACCCAGGATGGATACTGAGTACTTGTCAATGGGAGCTCTCTAGCTGTGGAATATTTTATAGCTCATTCAGTCACAAAAACTAGTATGACATATTGGGGTTTCTGGCTAAGGTTTCTGGAAACTATATCCCTTCACCACTCCCATGGCTTAATTCTATGGTCTTCCTCTTCAGAGGAGTCGTCTGGCAATGTACGACACACAGTGTGGTAAAATAAGGTCTCTCTGAAAGGGACAAAAGCATTAGTTTGTAGAATTTGCAGACAACCACGGAGTAAATACAGGATTTCAAACTACCAATGTGATGTCACTGAAGGCAGAGTTGGAAAGAGGTGGGTAGAATCCACAGTCGTAAACTGGCATGAGCCGGCTTCATCATACCACTGATACACACATGGATTTTAGGAGTCAAACAGAGTAACCTCCAAAGCCAGTTCTGCCTTTTACTGCCTATATGAACTTGGGTAAGTTACTTAACCTCTCTGAGCCTCATATCCTTCATCTTTTAAACAGGGATAAAGCAAATAAAACAGTTAAAAATATAGATCTAAAGAAAACAGGGTCAAGCATAAGATAGGATTAATTAAATGGGAGAAGATGGAGATATTACTGATGAGGATTTACTTCAGTTAAAAGAGCCATAATTATTGTAGTGAAACAGTGAGTAACCACAGGTCTTTGTATTAGAAATATTCACATAACAAACTCCAAAAAACGTAACTGTTTGGGCACAAGGGCCATTCGACTCCAAGGATCTTTCTTGAGAAGGAATTGAAGAAAGAAAGAAAATTATAACTCTCTACTAGAGATATAGTATGAATTTTTACAGCAAGAATTTTTCATGTTTTAAATGTATAGCTATTTTTAATTTTTAAGAAAATCTATAGAGAGAAAATTCCAGAAGCAATACTTTCAGAGTAGGAAAAATAAACATTGAACTTTAAGATTCTCTGAAAGTTGAAAATGATATACAACTGATTTACTGTGATTCTCTAGTATAGACCCAGATAAAATTCCTAGGAAATTCTTATTGAAAACTGTGACCTTGGACAGTGGGATACAACAAAACGGTAGTTTCAGTGGAATCCCTAGAGTGAAGTTTTACAGATGAACTAGGGGGAATACACTCCAATGGAAACTGTAAAAATAAAAATTAAAGAGTAATGATCACAAAACAAATTGAAACCAAAATTCAGTTTGAAAATTACTTAAGGTAGAAAAAGTATCAAGATAGTGCTGAGTGAAATATATTAACCTTCATAAAATCACACTTGACAGATATCCAGGCTTATATAACAATAACTCATGAAGTTTAGAAAATGATTGTAGAGTTTGTGAGGATGTCCTACAAAAGGAAGGAATCAGATTTGTGAATTTCAGTGACAGAGCAATATGATGAGTTAGCGGTTTACATTTCAGTTTCATCAGGCCAGGGATATATGAACAGACATTTCACAGCCACTATGGAAGACAGTATGGAGGCTCCCCAAAAAAACTAAAAATAGAGCTGCCATATGATCCTGCAAACCCTGGGCATTTTTCAGAGAAAACTATAATTTGAAACTATAATTTGAAAAGATACATGCACCCCAATGTTCACAGCACTATTTACAATAGCCAAGACATGGAAGCCACCTAAATGTCCATCAACAGATGAATGGATAAAAGATGTGTTACATATATACAATGGAATATTACTCAGCCATAAAGAAGAATGAAGTTATGCCATTTGCAGCAACATGGATGGACCTAGAGATTATCATACTAAATGAAGTAAGTCAGAAAGAGAAAGACAAATACCATAAAATATCACTTATATAAGGAATCTAAAGTAAGACACAAATGAACTTATCTACAAAACAGAAACCGACTCACATACATAGAGAACAGACTTGTAGTTGCCAAGGGTGAGGGGGGGTTGGGAGGAATGGATTGGGAGTTTGGGATTAGCAGATGCAAACTGTTATACATAGGATGGATAAATAACAAGGTCCTATTGTAGAGCACAGGGAGCTATATTCAATATCCTGTGGTAAACGAGAATGGAAAAGAATGTGTATATATGTATAACTGAATCACTTTGCTGTACAGTAGAAATTAACACATTGTAAATCAACTATACTTCAATAAAATAAATTCAAACAAACAAACAAACCAGACATTTCACAGTGGGGAAATCAGTTCATCTACTTACTTGTTTATGAATCACTGAAGGCTGACCTGAGGCCACAAGTCAATTTTGTGTATGATGTGGTGCTACATGCACTGTCGAGAATATCCTGGCATGAGTCTGGATGCCACCATTACCTAACTCCTTCATAAAATCCTGAGTTGCAGCAGTTCCCTCTGGATCAGGGCTGGAGGCAATACAACCACTATAGTGATTAGGCATTCTTTGGTTCACATCTTGGAAACAATGACAACATTTCCCAAGACTCAGTTAGCTGTGTAGTACCCAACACCTTGACCAGAAACCTGGACAGGAGGCCATAGCAGTGGAATCTCTTTGGACCCGGCTTAGTAAAGTACATCAAGCTGGAGTTCAAGGACAAGGGAGGCTGCAAGGAGCAGTGGAAACCCAGACTCAGCTTGATCCAGGGTGTTGAAATATATCTATGTGTATATGATGGGGGCTACTTTTAGAAAAGCCAAGAAATGCAAATCTAAATTGATTTAAAACATAAACCAGTATCCAATTATCCCTGACACAAATGGAATCTTTCTCTATAAAACTATTCAGAATGGGATTATTTTATTTAGCCCATCTTTTGCTACTGTTAAAAACATGCTTGATTCACAAAAACTAGATGTATCCACCTTTCACTGAACATACCTCTTGCATAAAATATAGTGTAGCTGTATTTAAATGAATGTAAATAAATGAAATTTGAATTTGTTTAATATTCTGTTTGGATAATATTTTGATCTAGGGGCTCAACACTTTTTAAGAAAATGAGGGTCATTTCTAGTTCAAACTATAAAATTAAAAGTGTTTATATTTCTTCAGTGTGCATTTGTGTGTGTTGTGGGATTTTTTTATGAAAATGTATTTTTTAATAGACTTTTAAAAAATAGTCTTATTGAGATATAATTCACATACAATACAATCTACCCAATTAAAGTATACAATTCAATGGTTTTTAGTGTATTCACAGATCTATATAGCCATCCAGTCAATTTAAAAAAAAATTTTCATCACCTCAAAAAAAACCTTCTATACCCTTAGCTATCATCTCCTTAACCCCCCCTCCCAATTACCCATCACTCAGCCCTAAGCAACCACAAATCTATTTTCTCTATAGATTTCCATTTCCTGGAAAATGTAACCATATAATATGTGTTGTTTTTTTTTTAACATCTTTATTGGGGTATAATTGCTTCAAAATATTGTGTTAGTTTCTGCTGTATAACAAACTGAATCAGCTATACGTATACATATATCCCCATATCCCCTCCTTTTTGTGCCTCCCTCCCACCCGCACTAACCCACCTCTCTAGGTGGTCACAAAGCACCGAGCTGAACTCCCTGTGCTATGCAGGTGCTTCCCACTAGCTATCTATTTTACATTTGGTAGTGTATATATGTTAATGCAACTCTCTCACTTCTTCCCAACTTATCCTTCCCCCTCCCTGTATTCTCTAGTCCAGTCTCTACATCTGCATCTTTATTCCTGTCCTGCCCCTAGGTTCTTCAGAACCATTTTTTTTTAACATTCCATATATATGTGTTAGCATATGGTATTTGTTTTTCTCTTTCTGACTTACTTCACTCTGTATGACAGAATCTCGGTCTATCCACCTCACTACAAATAACTCAATTTTGTTTCTTTTTATTGCTGAGTAATATTCCATTGTATGTATGTGCCACATCTTCTTTATCCATTCATCTGTCAATGAACACTTAGGTTGCTTCCATGTCCCAGCTACTGTAAATAGTGCTGCAATGAACACAGTGGGACATGTCTCTTGTTGAATTAGGGTTTTCTCAGGGTATATGCCGAGTAGTGGGATTGCTGGGTCATACAGTAGTTCTATTTTTAGTTTTTAAGGAACATCCACACTGTTCTCCATAGTGGCTGTATCAATTTACATTCTCACCAACAGTGCAAGAGGGTTCTGCTTTCTCCACACCCTCTCCAGCACTTGTTTGTAGATTTTTTGATGATGGTCATTCTGACAGGTGGGAGGCGATACCTCATTGTAGTTTTGATTTGCATTTCTCTAATGATTAGTGATGTTGAGCATCCATTAATGTGTTTGTTGGCAATCTGTATATCTTCTATGGAGAAATGTCTATTTAAGTCTTCTGCCCATTTTTGGATTGGGTTGTTTGTTTTTTTGATATTGAGCTGCATGAGCTGCTTGTAAAATTTGGAGACTCATCCTTTGTCAGTTGCTTCATTTGCAAATATTTTCTCCCATCCTGAGGGATTTTTTTTGTCTTGTTCATGGTTTCCTTTGCTGTGCAAAAGCTTTGAAGTTTCATTAGGTCCCATTTGTTTATTTTTGTTTTTACTTCCATTTCTCTAGGAGGTAGATCAAAAAGGATCTTGTGTCACAGAGTGTTCTGCCTAGGTTTTCTTCTAAGAGTTTTTGAGTGTCTGGCCTTACATTTAGGTCTTTAATCCAATTTGAGTTATTTTTGTGTATGGTGTTAGGGAGTGTTCTAATTTCATTCTTTTACAAGTAGTTGTCCAGTTTTCCCAGCACCACTTATTGAAGAGGTTGCCTTTTCTCCATTGTATATTCTTGCCTCCTTTATCAAAGATAAGGTGACCGTATGGGCGTGGGTTTATCTCTGGCCTTTTTATCCTGTTCCATCGATCTATATTTCAGTTTTTGTGCCAGTACCATACTGTCTTGATTACTGTAGCTTTGTAATATAGTCTGAAGTCAAGGAGCCCGATTCCTCCAGCTCCATTTTCCTTTCTCAAGATGACTTTGGCTCTTTGGGGCCTTTTGTGTTTCCATGCAAATTGTGAACTTTTTTGTTCTAGTTCTGTGAACAATGCTATTGGTAGTTTAATAGGGATTGCATTGAATCTGTAGATTGCTTTGGGTAGTATAATCATTATGACAATGTTGATTCTTCCAATCTAAGAACATGGTGTATCTCTCCATCTGTTTGTATCATCTTTAATTTCTTTCATCAGTGTCTTACAGTTTTCTGCATACAGGGCTTTTATCTCCTTAGGTAAGTTTATTCCTAAGTATTTTATTCTTTGTGTTGCAATGGTAAATGGGAGTGTTTCCTTAATTACTCTTTCAGATTTTTCATCGTTAGTGTATAGGAATGCAAGAGATTTCTGAGCAATAAATTTGTATTCTGCTACTTTACCAAATTCATTGATTAGTTCTAGTAGTTTTCTGGTAGCATCTTTAGGATTCTCTATGCATAGTATCATGTCATCTGCAAACAGTGACAATTTTACTTCTTTTCCCACTTGGATTCCTTTTATATTTTTTCTTCTCTGATTGCCATGGCTAAAACTTCCAAAACTATGTTGACTAATATTGGTGAGAGTGGCATCCTTGTCTTGTTCCTAATCTTAGAGGAAATGATTTCAGTTTTTCACCACTGAGAATGAAGTTGGCTGTGGATTTGTCATATATGGCCTTTATTATGTTGAGGTAGGTTCCCTCTATGCCTACTTTCTGGAGAGTTTTTATCATAAATCAGTGTTGAATTTTATTGAAAGCTTTTTCTGCATCTTTTGAGATTATCATATGGCTTTTATCCTTCATTTTGTTAATATGGTGTATCACATTGATTGATTTGTGTATATTGAAAATCCTTGCATTCCTGGGGTAAACCCCACTTGATCATGGTGTATGATCCTTTTAATGTGCTGTTGGATTCTGTTTGCTAGTATTTTGCTGAGGATTTTTGCATCTATGTTCATCAGTGATATTAGCCTGAACTTTTCTTTCTTTGTGACATCTTTGTCTGGTTTTGGTATCAGGGTAATGGTGGCCTCATAGAATGAGTTTGTGAGTGTTCCTCCCTCTGCTATACTTTGGAAGAGTTTGAGAAGGATAGGTGTTAGCTCTTCTCTAAATGTTTGATAGAATTTGCCTCTGAAACCATTTGATCCTGGGCTTTTGTTTGTTGGAAGATTTTTTTTTTTTTTTTTTTTTTTTTTTTT
>RJWK010026302.1:0-27113 GCA_004363435.1 Platanista minor | reverse complement strand
CTTCTTCTCCTTCTTCTTCTCCTCCTCCTCCTGCTCCTCCTCCTCCTCCTCCTCCTCCTCCTTCTCCTTCTTCTTCTTCTTCTTCTTCCCCAATACATTGTAGATCTGCTATTAAGTACCTAAAAACCAATGCAGTGTTCCATTTAATACTTTGCTGAAATTATCAGGATTGGTGAGATTCTAAGGAAGTAAGACAAAGATGGTTTTTATTTATGGGTTTGTTACTAATTAAATATGTTGGTACCTTGGGCAAGTGACTTAATTTCTTGGGATTACAATTTTGTCTTCAACAAAATGAGTGAACAAAGATAGTATAAGTCCCCTTTCAAGAATGGTCTATCAGGGGAAGGATAATTCCCCCAAAAGAGGTAAGTATGAAAATATGCCAACATGTTCAGTGAAATAATAGTGTGTTTCCCCAAATGGCAAAAAAAGAGAACTATGATGGTAGTGATGGGAAATAATGAAAGTTTCTATGTGAGCCTTGTGACAGATATTCTATAACGTAGCAACATCACTAGGAAGCATTGCCCAGATTTAGGACCAAGTTTTCTGGTCATCCAGTATCTGGGTAAGCTATGGAAGTGAGTTTTCTTTGTGAGAAAGTGAACATTGCATTTGTGGGACGAGATTTTCAGAAGTTGTTGCACTTTCTCCTAATTCTCTCTTTCCTTCTTCTGGCTAGATGAAGAAAATGGCAAGGCAGGAAAGTGGAACCACAAGATAAAAAGAGCAGGGGATCCCTGAATCACTGTGTGGATAGAGGTAGTCTGAAAACAAGAGACACTGCCATTACGTCGTTGTGTGTGTTGGAAGCAGATTTTTGTTGTCATGAAACCACTGCCAATTTGTTCTGTGTTGGTGATTGCTTCAGTAACAATCATTGTTCCAATAAGGTTCAAAATTAATTTATTTCAAAACATTCACCCCTCAACTCCTACTCTCCTCTAGATTATACCCTGAGAGACAGTCAATTATATAAAAGAAGAAAGTCAACTCAATAACTATCTGTAAACTGCCAAAATAAGACTTTATTCTTTTCTCTTTCATTTTCTATCATTGACTTTTTTCTTCTATTCATGACAAGCACTGGAGCCTTCTTGATTTGATTGTATCTCTTCTAAAACATATAGCTCTATGTACAATTTTGTATTGGTCAGTCATTTAAATTATTTCATAAATAATGTTCTACATCAACGTATAAACAACTACTTCATAATGAAATACTTATTTGTATGTTTTTTTCTATTCTGCATTTATCCTTATTTATTAAATATCTTTTGAGAATGAATTTTCAGGCCATTTTAAATTTCCAGCTATTATATATATTGACTTGAGATTAAGTTTCTCAAGCAGTTCTTAAACAATGTTTTGTCACAGCTGGTCAGCAAGTTAAAAAGTAATTTAAGGGGCTTCCCTGGTGGCACAGTTGTTGAGAGTCCGCCTGCCGATGCAGGGGACACAGGTTCGTGTCCTGGTCCGGCAAGATCCCACATGCCGCGAAGCGGCTGGGCCCGTGAGCCATGGACGCTGAGCCTGCATGTCCGGAGCCTGTGCTTCACAACGGGAGAGGCCACAGCAGTGAGAGGCCTGTGTAACACACACACACACAAATGTAATTTAAATGTTAGATAAATCTGACAAATTTGACCTTGCTTTGAATCAGAACATTCAACAACATAAACATATGTAACTATCATTAGATAAATTACCTACCTTAAATATCTTTAGTTTGTTTTTTCCTAAATGTATTATTGTTTTTTAACAAATACTTTTAACTTAGGAAAATAATACAAAAAGCCATTCAACCCTTAAACATATTTGACATATAGTCAGAGGCAAAAATTTAGCCAAGTTGTTTTATTCAGTGGACTTATGCTGTTAATTAATACCTGCATTTATAATGCATGGATGCAATTAATGTTAAAGGATTTTAAGCAACTTAATATATTGAAATATCTAAATAATATATAGAATAAAAATTTATATCAGAAAACAACTTGTGAATCGAGAAAAAATTTAGAAACAAATTAGTAATTTTATAAGGAACAAAGTATGCTAAAAAATGAATTTAACATTAAATTTTTGCCTGTGTCTTTAGGTAACCACATTAAAAAGAAAAATAACTAATCATAATTCTCATTTTTTATTAAAAAAAATGGGCCAGATTATCTAGAAGGACAATTCTCACTGTAAATTTTATTTATATTCATAATTTTGTTCCTGTGTAGGAATCATTGAGAAACAATAGAAAACCTCTGCTGCTCTGATATAATCTTGGGACATATATTCCTATTATTATGGTTGTGCATGATCAACACTGAAGTATATTTAAGACATTTCAACCAAATATTTTTAAATTCAAATAGATTAATTAGTACTCAAAGTCATATTTCAGCAAGTAATATAAAATGCTCTTTTGGGAAGATCATTTAAAGAAAAGGACCAAGGCATGGTTATCTCCCTACTTACATATTCTTCTGACTATAGGAGTTTATACTTTACTCAAATATCACACCCCTGTCTAACGAATAATGGAAGTAAGCTACCTTGGAAGGGATAAAGATAATGAGTAGATTATTGAGCCTCAGTATTCCATTTTAAATATATCTGCAGTCAGCTACATAAATCTATGTGGAAAAACAAGTGGAAAAAATGAGAAAGAAGCAGGGATATTTATTTGTTTTAAAAATCATTTTGGACCTTTAAAATCCATCGGAATTTTTTTTAAGTACTATAATATACAGTGCAATTAAATTTCATATAATTTATTAGCTTGTCACTTAAAAATAAGTCAAGTTAGTAATATCCTGCTTTCCAAGGCTTACATTCACTGACAAGATAAGATTATAAATATAAATTAAAGTGCATATAAATGTATAATAAAGGTGTAAAACAAGGTGATAAATTATTAAACATTTAATTTAACATCAACAATGTAGAGCTATTGTGAAAATAACGCAATCAAGATTCTCATATGCAGATGTAGAGTATAAATATAGAGTCCCATGCAAGGCAATCTCCCTTATCCCCTGTCAAATATTTTTCAGAGTATTCATCTTCTTCTGAGATGTACATATTAAAAGGATGTGATGAATTAACAGAAATAGCACTAAAAAATGTATCAAGGTTTTCAAAGAGCTGAGAAATAAAACCAAGTAGAACATGCTTAAGGAATCAGATTCTGTTCTAAGTCACTGGAGAAAAATGGCTGAGAGGAAATTAAATATAGTATCTAGTGGTACAATAGATTTGGTGAACATGAGTAGAAAAAGGACCTTGATTTGCTGAGCCATTGGCGTCTATAAATAAAAACAGTTGTCGTTGGTGTTAACTAGCTATTTGTTAGGTTTTAGAAATCATTCATTCCTTCTTTCAACAATAGTATCAAATATACTAAACATTATGATTACCATTTCAAGAACAAAAATTATTAGACTTGGCCCTATATATAAATAGTTCTCATTCAAAGAGGAAATACAGAATTAAGCTTACAAATTAGAACCAAGATCTACAGGTGGTTGAAAAGATAAGCATGGGGCATCCATCCAGTCTCCTTCCTTTTGCTCCACCCCTTTACATGCCTCAATCCATTCTTCAAAATGACATTTTTAAAAGGTGATCACCTCATATGATACCGTTTGCATTTCATCCTCTAATTATTAGTATCTAATGATTTCTTGTTGGTTTGGAATAAATTCAATAGTGCTTTCTCTTTCCTGACAAGCTCATGATACCTTCTCCTGCCTAAGTCTCCCTCCTTATCTGGCACTTCTCTTCCCCTTGCCCTCTAGACACATTGGGTTTCTTTTGCTGTTTCCAGATACATTGGATACACCTTAGGTCTTCTGGAGTTTCCATTCCCTCTGTCTGGAAACTTCATGCCACATATCTTCCCATGACTACCTGAGACTAAGGATTCAGGTGTCAACTCCAATGACACTGCACAGAAGGGTTTATACAGATCATCCTCTCCCAAAGTATCAATTTTTTTCTAATGATTTCTATATGAAATTATGTTTGTATGCATTTATTTATTTTTTTTAGAATGGAACTTTTCCTTCAGAATCTAATTTAGATATAGCTTTGACCTGATATGTTTGGTTCACTGTCTTATACCTATTATTCAATAGAATAATTTTTGGCGTGTATATTAATAGTTTAGTAAAAAAAAAAAAAGGAGAGATGGGTGAATGTTAAGTGAATGAGTGAAGGTAAACAAGAACCCGTATTAGGCATGAGCTAAGAATTGAAGGATGAGTAAAATTTAATCAAAAACACAGTCATCCTTAGTTAATAATAATAATGGGTCAATATCAGATCACTAAATGTCACAAGTGCATCATACCAACATAAAATGTTAATGACAGGGGAAACTGGATACAGGGCATATGGGGATTCCCTATACTATCTTCTCAAAGTTTCTGTATATCTAAAACTGTTCTGAAAATTAAAGTCTGTTGAAAACAAAACGTCATATAAAAACACAAAACAGTCATGGAAACAGTGTCATGGCAAGAGATCAGATGATGTTGAGAATGTCTCCAACCACTTCAGTATAAAACCTTGTATTTTTTTCTCACAGAGATAAGGATTCTGTCTGCTTTAGGTTAGGTTCTCCGGGAGTAGATCCTGAGATAAGGGTTCATATGACAGAGAGAGAGTAGGAATTATCCCTAGGAGAACTGGTAGGGAGGAGTGAAGTGGGACTAGGAAGGAAAGAATGAGCAAGTGTCGGGGGCTGGGGAGATGGGGCTCCCAAGCAAAGTCTGATGGAGATTCATTGGTTGGTTCTCATCAGGGAGATCTGCGGACAGTGTGAGTCATCTTTCAGAACATCTTTAGGAAAGCAGGAGAGTTGGAGAATTTATACACCTCAGTTATTCGTTAAACCTGCTCAAGGTTAAATCAGGTGATCTAAATTTCCATAAATGCCCAATTAAGGTGAAGCAGACAAATTCTGGCAGCCTGAAGGCTACCTTCAGACAAAGACACAGTGCTGGCTGTTGGGAGTGCACAGGTCCTGAAACCCAGACACGGTAAAAGGTCTAAGGAGACATGGGTGGGACACTGGCACTGATCTGATTGCTACAGAGTCAGATCTTGAACTACCTACTTCTACACAACGTGCATGATTTCAGAAGAAAGGTTCCTAGTGATAGTGATCTATAGGTCCACTGTGCTTTGTTGTCTGAATTTCCTTATGTCTAACTGCAGTGGTGCATTTTTCTTCTTCTATGCTTAGAGCATGTCAGATTGCTCTGATTACCCCAGGAGTTTCTGATTCAGTAGGTCTGGAGTGGGGCTTAGAATTTGTATTTATAACAAGTTCTTGGGTGATACTGATATTGCTGAGCTGGGGAATTACTTTTCTTCTGTTATGAATTGCCAAAATATTAACCAGTATTTATTAAGCTATGGATGTGCTTGTTTTGTGTAAGGACGAATATTGGTTTTAGTAATTATGCAGTCTATGTTCTATCATATTTAAAAACTTCTCATTTGCTTTAATGGTTGAAATATATTTTACACGTTTGAAATGTACCCCTATTAATAGAAATGATTGCATAGCTTTTCTGTTTGTTTTGTTTTCACAGTTACCTTGCCAGTATTTAATAAACATAAGAGATTGCAAATGAAGTAGCTAAATGTGTATTGAAATACATCATATGTCCTACTGTAAAAAAGCTACTGACACGAGTTATAATTGGTTAAACAGTGTACATACAACAACCAGAGGATACCACAAGAAAATGAAAGCTAAACCATTTAATTTTATATTCCTCAGTGAAATTACAGCATCTCTCTAGAATATGAATTTTTGGTAGCTTTAGTAGGTAATACATTTTTTGTAAATTCTTAAGAGGATTAGTGGATTAATGTAGCAGTTTATTTTCACTTGAGATATTGGGTAAAGTTCTATTTCAGGTCAAAATAAAGTAACTCAGTAAACTACTTTGTGCATTAGAAAAATATGTCCATAAATCAAAATGCCTAAAAATAATTTGCTACAGATCCTAGGCTTCAAAGATGAGACCCAGAGTTCCTTACAAAAAATATCTGAAAAATTCTAGTTTCTTTCAAATAAAAACTAATTATAGTGATTGTCCATACATACTCATATAACAAAGCTGCCACTGAGCTAAATCTTATACGTTGTCTTCCATGAATATAGGGTTTTTATTAGGGTTTGGTTTAAGCATTAGAATTCTATACTCCTCATTTAAGAATGTGTTTGAAAGTAGTGTTCTTATTCTTTTATTTATCTAACTGTTTGTGACATTTGAATCTTCAGCCATTGTTCTGACTATGCGATGTACATTTCATTTGGTGGCAGTCCTTAGTTATTTGTCTTTGTCAGAAGCAATTAAATACAGACATTTGTACAATCCTTCAAGAATGTTTATTAATGCCTATTAAACATTAATAATATATCATTAATTCTGATGTATACATATTAGCATATATTAGAATTGCTGTGTGGTTGCATTTTTAACAATAATTCCCAGTTCATAATGGCAACTTTAAGGAGTCCCTCTTAATTTGTAATATCATCAAATAGATAGTTATTTATTCTTAGGGAGCATTGCCAGTCATTCAATATCTTCATAGGCAGAAGGGGGTATTGCCACTCATTCAATATTCTTCATAGGTAGAAAGAAAGATAATTTGAGCAAAGTATCATGAACCACAAAGACTATTAGAAAAATATAAAGATCAGAAACTTAGTCACCCTACAAAAACCAACTATTTAAAATATTCATTATCTACATGCCAATCATCACATTCACTTCAACATTTATAAAAGATGAAGCTAGGAAAAAATTTAAACAGAGATCTCTGATACCCAGGTCCACTGCACTGGAAGTAACATGGTGAACCTCAGCGACCAGAAGCACATCTTGTTAAGAGCATCGGCTCACCTCTCTCAGGTGCACACCTGACCCTGGCCCAGCACATGGGCTGAGGAATTGCAGTATGTGTCAATCAGCAGAGCTTCCTGATGAAACTCAAACCTCACTTAGCTGCCTGCAGTCGGCAGAACTTTCTTTACTGGCTTATTACCAGCAGAGTGACTTGATTAGGACCCACACCCCCACTAAGAAGTTTCCAATCACAGGATAATCTTTGTTCCCTGAAAGATGGGAACATCTGTAACTTAAAATTATACACCTAGAAATT
The DNA here is from genome assembly GCA_004363435.1 of Platanista minor. Classification (NCBI taxonomy): domain Eukaryota; kingdom Metazoa; phylum Chordata; class Mammalia; order Artiodactyla; family Platanistidae; genus Platanista; species Platanista minor. Next base: position 19,931 of record RJWK010026302.1, on the reverse strand, counting down.
ATTAAGTGAAGTAAGCCAGACATAGAAAGGCAAATATCATATGATATTGTTTATACGTGGAATCTAAAAAAATGATACAAATGAACTTATTTACAAAACAGAAACAGACTCACAGACATAGAAAACAAAGTTATGGTTACCAAAGGAGAAGGGGGGAGGGATAAATTAGGAGTTTGGGATTAACATATACCCACTATTACTTATAAAATAGGTAACCAACAAGGACCTACTGTATAGCACAGGTAACTATACTTAACATCTTATAATAACCTATAAGGGAAAAGAATCTGAAAAAAAAAAAGATACAGATGGATGTAAAACTGAATCACTGTGCTGTATACCTGCAACTAACACAACCTTGTAAATCATCTATATGTCAATAAAAATATTTTTTTAAGTAAATAAATTAAAAAAAAAGAAATATATATATATAATTCCTGCATAGGGATTTACAGATAAAATCATCTCCATTCCACTTTGGCAAACATACTTCTGAACACCTTGAACTTCAATTTCCTTGATACTTTTCCACCTCAACAGTTTGACCTTAGGGTGACATTTTCTAACAATAACCAATGGGACTACCTTTGCTATATCCCATGTCATCATTCATTTTGAATGTCTTCTTTATACTTATTGTCAATTTAAACCCTCCCAGCTTTTTCTGTTACTTACCCTTCTTGTTTCTATTTTCAATATGGGTACCAAGTTCAACCTTGCTCTCCCTGACACCTGGGTTGTTCTCCCAGCCCAGCTCAGCACCTGCTAACCAGCTACAATCTGCTCCCCATTAGCATTATTGACATGGTGCAATCTCGATCTGAGAAGGATGTGAGGCTAGGACACTTCACACAGGCCCCTTCAGGGACAGGGCTCTGTGTATGCCAATTAAAAAGGAAAACAAATGGATAAACAGAAACAGAACATATAGAGAAAATATCAATGCAAAGGTGAGGTGCCCACATTTTATGGTTTTAATAATATTTCTCATTTAAATTAATCCTTCTGGAATTACCTTAAAAACATAATAGGTACACATTGGAAACTTTGAAATTACTCAGAAGGCTTTCTAAGGAAAAGTAAAACTCAGCCTATTTCTTCTCATGAAAAATTATTGTTAACAGCTTCTTTTGTTTCCTTGAGAAACATTATATGGGTATATCCAAATGGGTGGGATGGGGGGAGGGAGGTCCAAGAAGGAGGGGCTGCAGGTATACATATAGCTGATTCACTTCACTGTACAGCAGAAACTAACACAACATTGTAAATTAACTATACTCCAATTAAAAAAATAAATAAATAAATGTGGAAAAAAATACAGTCTTTATTCTTAAAAGTGTTAATGTGATTATAATTACATACTATCAAATAATGTTTTCTCATGCCTAAAAATTATTTTAACACATAAAAAAAGTGTAAATATATGAACACATAGAGATATACCTTGTCCTATTTAACTGCTACCATGCCTTTCACTACAGTGTGATTCATAATTGTTTACCTAGTCCCATATTAATAAAATTCGAGTGCTTCTAGATTTTTCCTCCCTCAGTACTATACAGTCTTCATTGAAGATATTTGTATTGAGTATATCCATAGAATAAACTCCTAGAAGTTAATTTGCTGGGGCCCTAAACTTTGTGCATGTTAAGGTCTTTATACTCACCCACCCCACTTAACATTTCCTCACAATTGGTTCCTTGACACTGAGGTCTCAGCTTGATACCATCTTCTCAGGACTTCGTGGACAAAATAGTAAGTTTCTTTCCTCTCACTCTGTTTTATTTCCATCCTTGTCCTTACTAATAAGTGCTTTAACCTCTAAATATGTTTGCCATTGTTGCTTGACTGTCTTCTGTGTTCTCTGCCTGTAGAACACAGGTGCTGTGAGAACAGAGACCTTTTCTGATTTGTTCACCATTGTGTCCTGGGCACAAAGTAGGCAGTCAACAAATAGTTGTTCAGTTAATGAACTGACTACTATTAGTATCTTGGTGACATATCACAACATTGTATTTGTTAATAAAGGGTAATATACAGGGATAAGCCTACGGAATGTTTCTAGTCTCAGTTCTTAGGCCCCTTCCCTTTATTTACTAGGTAGGTGACCTCATGTAGTTTTGGCTTTCAATATGATTTATACACAAACGACTCCTAAATGCATATTTACAGCCCAAATACAAACTCCAAAGTCATATAACACACTCTATAAAACAGCTCTACCTGGACACTGAGAAGACACCTCAAAATTCACATGTCTAAAAGCAAACTCCTATTTATACACCCATCTGTTCCTCCTACAAGCTTTCCCGTCTCTGCAAACTACAACCTCATTCTTCCTGTTGCTCAGCATAAAATTCTGGGTGTTCTCCTTGTCTCCTTGTATAAAAGCCATCAGCAAATCCTGCTGGTCTTCCTTCCAGGATCCATGAGGAGTTCCTTGTGGAATCTACACCACCACTTCTTACCACTTCCATTACTAACATTCCTGTGCAAACCACAACCATCTTTCACTTGTATTATCTGTAATCAATCCAGAGAATCCATTAAAGCCTCCTAACTGGTCTCCCTGCTATGCCCTTGTTCCCCTACAATCTGCTCTCAAACCAGCAGCCAGCATATCACTTTTAAACATAGGTCAGACCACATCACTCCTTTGCTAGTAATCAAGATGAACGTTCACCAGCAATATCACGTTGATGGAAACTATGCTATGAGAAGGGCACGTCACCTCTCCAGTGTGCTTCCCCAAAGTCATGGCCTCCATCTAATCCTGAGGAAACACCAGAAAAACCTCAATTGAGTGACATTTTACAAATCCCCAGCCCCAAATTTTTCAAACTCGCCAAGGTCATGAAAGAAAGTGAAGTAAGCACGAATTGTCACAGGTTGCAGAAGACATAATGAACAAGTGCAACATGGTACACTGGAGAACTCTGAATAAAGTCTGCAGCTTAATGGATAGTATTGTACCAATAATAATTCTTTTCTAACTTTGCTACAAGTACCATGGTTATTTAAGTTGATAACTCTGGAGGAATGTAGGGAAAGGTTAGGGAAACACTCAGTTCTGTCTTTACAACTCTACCGAAAATCTAAGTTTATTTCAAAATGAAACGTTTAAAAACTGCTTTGGGATCTTCACTTGTCACTTACAAAAAGAAAAAGGTGTTTTAGTGTAGCTACGCATTCTGCTTCTTACCACTTTGCTTTCCCCAGCCCCTCTTACATCTTTTACGTGTTTCTCCTTACTCATTTGATCACTCTGATCAACTAATATGCTTGATTAAAAACAAACAACAAACATCAAGAAGCCCAGACCTCAGGTCATTTGCAGTTTTGGAATTTCTTCCCTTAAATTATTCACAAGCTTTCCTTCCTCATATCCTTTAGGCAGGTTTCTGCTCAAATGTAACCTTAAGAGTGAGTCTCTCCACCCCCACCTATCCTTCAAAAAATACCCTTCTTCCAAAACCCCGCTAGTAGTCACTATTCTCTTCACCCTCTCTTTATTTTTTCTTCAAAGAGTCAATATCTAAGTGGGAACTGATTTATGTGTGTATTTCCCCCACTACTCTGTAAGACCAAGAACTTGTTTCATTCATTGCTTAGAATTTTTTTTTCTGCCATGTAATAGATACTCAGTAATTATCTGTTGTTACTGTATGATCTCACTTGTATGTAGAAACTTAAAAAGTTGAGCTCATGGAAAAGAGAGTAGATTGGTGGTTTCCAGGTGCTGAAGGGTGGTTGAAATGGGGAAATGTTGGTCAAAGGGTTCAAACTTCCAGTTATAAAATGACTGTACAGCATGGTAACTAGAGTTTACAATACTGTATTATGTACCTGAAAGTTGTTAAGAGAGTAGATCTTAAAAACTCTCACCACAAAAGAAAAAAAGCAAAAACAAAAAAAACAGTAACTATGTGATGTGATGGATTTTTAAACTAACCTTATTGTGGTAATAATTTTGCAATATATACATGTATTAAATCATTACATTGTTATAACTTAAAGACAATATTGTATGTCATTTTTATCTCAATAAACCTGGAAAAAATAAATATTTGTTGAATGCATACGTGAAAGAACACATAAATTGATTTGCCTGAAAAACATTAACAAACAGAATAGATTTTAAAATTTGATTATTAACCTTCCCCCTTCTCTACATCTGTGTCTTTATTCCTGTTCTGCCCCTAGGATCTTCATAATCGTTTTTTGTTTGTTTGTTTCTTTGTTTTGGTTTTTTTTAGATTCCATATATATGTGTTAGTATACTGTATTTGTTTTTCTCTTTCTGACTTACTTCAACTCTGTATGAAAGACTCTAGGTCCAAACATCTCACTACAAATAACTCAATTTCATTTCTTTTTATGGCTGAGTAATAGTCCATTGTATACATGTGCCACATCTTTTTCCATTCGTCTGTCAATGGACACTTAGGTTGCTTCCATGTCCTGGCTATTGTAAATAGAGCTGCAATGAACATTGTGGTACATGATTCTTTTTGAATTACGGTTTTCTCAGGGTATATGGCCAGTAATGGGATTGCTGGGTCATATGGTAGTTCTATTTGTATTTTTTTAAGGACCGTCCATACTGTTCTCCATAGTGGCTGTATCAATTTACATTCCCACCAACAGTGCAGAAGGGTTCCCTTTTCTCCACACCCTCTCCAGCATTTGTTGTTTGTAGATTTTATGATGATGGCCATTCTGACTAGTGTGAGGTGATACCTCATTGTAGTTTTGATTTGCATTTCTCTAATGATTTGTGATGTTGAGCATCCTTTCATGTGTTTGTTGTCAATCTGTATATCTTCTTTAGGGAAGGTTAAGCTGGGACCAAGTGAGAGAGTGGGATGAACATATATACACTACCAAATGTAAAATAGATAGCTAGTGCGAAGCAGCCACATAGCACAGGGAGACCAGCTCCCTGCTTTGTGACTACCTAGAGGGGTGGGATATGGAGGGTGGGAGGGAGCCACAAGAGTGAGGAGATATGGGGATATATGTATATGTATAGCTGATTCACTTTGTTATAAAGCAGAAACTAACACAACATTGTAATGCAATTATCCTCCAATAAAGATATTAAAAAAACACCTTTATTTATTTATTTATTAGATTTAGTTGTTTTGTATATTTAGCATTCTAATTTATCTAACAAATGTATACTAGGAAATAAACATTCTCCCAAATAGTTAAAATATACAGTTATATTTATACCATATTCTTTAAAATTAATACAACTGAAGGGACCAACTTGTATCTATAGTATCATATGCCTTTAGGAATTACTGTAGAACAATGAGTAAATGACACATGAATGAGATAAATGGGTACAATTTCTCTTGTACTCACAAGAGTTTAATTTCTGATTCAATTATTCATTCCAAGTAGAATTCCAACTGATAGGCACATTTCAAAAGGGAGTAATTAAATTCAGTAGCAATACAAGAAAAAATTATCCCTCACCAATAGATGTTTTACTTCAGGTAATCATGGGATGCTTTCAGAAGAATGCTTTTCAGGACGCTAGTAAACTTTAAGAATAATATTTGCATGTATAAAGGAACCACACATTTGGTGCTTTTACTAAATTCTCTGTTTCTTGCTCTATGATTCTGCCAGGAAGTTCTACGGTATCCTGAAGATTAGTCATCGATCAGGATTTAAAGAATGTGATGTCACACTGTGAAGGAAAAGTGTATTGTTATCAGTATGAAGTTTTAGTATACTCTGGAGTTACCTCAGGATCACAAAGCAATTATCCAATAATGTTAAAAAGTTATGGCTAATTTAACTAATGGTTAATGGAGCCTAGTAAAACCTTCAGTTGATGAGCCCAGGGAGATTTTGTGCAGGAACACAAATTAAAGTCAGAGTCTTTTATCTCCTTTTAGAGTTTAATCAGTATGTGGAATTATAGGCTCTCATAATGATATGCCAAAAAACGTGGGTTTTTTTGTTTTATTTTTTTTAATTTTTAATCTTTTGAAAATGTAAGTGTGAATAGTAAAAACAGGAAGCCAGAGGTTTTCTACTGAGTATATTATATAGGTCACAAAACTATGCTCAGACAGTTCCCAGGAAAGTGTACATTTCTAGGACTACTGGGAGTTTTACTAGCTATGAAATAAGATCCTACCTTCATCTATAGTTTGAAACTACAGCAATGACTATATTTGTGATTTACTGAATGACAATGAAATGCAATTAAATAAACCACTGTTTGAAATGACATGAAAGGGGATGTAGAGGAGAGAAATTTGCAGAACCAACTCTTTCTAAAAGGTTAGATAAAAATGAAAGTGTCTTCTAAACATCAGTTTTGAAGTACTTAGCTAAAGGGCAATGCACTTTTCTGTACGAACTTCATGTTTTATTCATTAAATGATTCGAGTTTGTAGAAGAAGTTATGTGTTTTCACAAAGCTTAGGCTATAGAACAGATCCTTTATTCCAGGAACACTCAGCTTCCTACTGTGAGAAATTCATTTGTTTCCAAAGTACCAAATTTAGGTAATGCATGAGAATGTAGACTTATATACCAAAGAGAGAGGGAAACATTCTACACAAAGAACTGAAAGAGATGGTCTTTAAAGAAATTCACCAATTAGTTAAAAGCACTCTTTCTGCAAATTTAGGATGATTCTAGTTCACTGCTAAAAGAAAGTTTCATCTGTCCCTTGACTTCTATTTAGAGTTTCTTATTACAGCTATCTGGACTAAAACTCCTGTGAGAAATTTACTGCAGTTAAAAATATTAGGAGTGATTGTGATAACCAGTGCATTTGAAATAACAAAAAGATCAGCTTTGTTCCCCATTTCCACCATAAAACACACTGCACTAAAAGTTCAATTCCATATAAAAATGGAGACATTATCAATGACATGGCAGAAATCAAATTATCAATGGTAAATAAATAAGAATTTCTTCAAGGTTATAATAATGCCCTCCAACATCTAATGGAGTGAGCCAAAATAATTTTCTAAATAATTCAAAATATGAATGCAATGTATTATTGATTCTCACATGAAGATTTTTTATGTATATTTTGATAATTGAGTAGGTACAATACACAAAGTTCTATGTCAAGCATTGTGGAGAGGTAAATAAAAATGTTTTTAACTTGCAATATGGATGAGTAAAAAAATTACGTATATATATATTTTAACAAAGATTTTAATAAGACTTAGTATACAGTCAGATTGTAATAATTTCTAGTATAGAGTCCAAATTTGTTATAAGATTGTAGTTAAGGTGAGGTTCAGTCTAACAAAGAGAATGTCTAATGTCTAAATGTTTGTGTCCCTTTAAAATTCATATGTTGATATCCTACCTTCAAAAGGTGATGGTAGAAGATGGGACCCCTAGGAGATGGTTGGGTCATGAAGGTGGAGCCCTCATGCAGGGGATTAGCACTTGCTCACTCTCTCCACCCTGTGAGGACACAATGAGAAGTCTTTGACTGGAAAAGGGCCCTCACCTGACCATGCCATCACCCTGCTCTCAGACTTCCAGCTTTCAGAACTGTAAGCAATGAATTCCTGTTGTTTATAAGCCACCCAATCTGCTGTATTTTGTTATAGCAGCTCCAACAGACTGAGACAAGGAGGACCTGGAAAGCCAGGTAGTAGGTGAATTTGATGGGAAGGATATAGTAGGCCATTTTGTTACTGCAAAATATTACTCATCTATTCATGCATTTAACAAGACAGGTAGGAAATACCTATTTCCCAGACAGTATAGTGTGCACTAGAGATGCAAAAACAAGTAAATTAGACAAGGTATCTTCACTTAAGATGATCACAGTTTAGACAGTTTAGAGAGAATAGCAGACAAAATGAAAATTAGCAATATAACATTTTCACTTCAGCCATAAAATTACAAACACTTTATTATTAATTGGTGGGGTGAAGCTCATAGCCAAGCCTGAAGTTATCTAATTAGATTTTCAGAGGATTAGGAGGAGTTATAAAAGTTAAATTAATTTAGTCACATACCAGGCAGAGGAAACTGTAGGTAAAGACAGTTCAGAAATAACATTGTAGACAGTAAGCAATGTAAGAAATTGAAGATATTGATGGAACAGAGATTACAGGTCACGTGGCTTTGAGACACAAGATGGGTGAAGAAGGAATGGGGAAAACCATTCAGTGGTGTCCAGCAGGTCAGCAGAATGAGATGCACAGGGTACAAGCGCTCCCTGAACTTGAGAAAGGATACAATTCAGCTACTTCAGGGAAATTCTCCACTTGATGGTAAAGCACATATGATTCTCCCAGTGCCTTCTTTACCCATCAGGATGACTTTCTTGGGATTGATTAGCTTGAGTAGTCCATATGGATAGGCATGGGGCTGGACGGGAGTCCTTCCAAGATGGCTCAAATTAGAGTTTTTATTCCAGCCATTTTACTAACATCCTGGCCTCAAACTCTTCCCTTACAAAGCAATGATACTACTATCCCTCCAGTTTCCCGAAACTGAAATATGAAATTATCTATCCATCTCCTCCAATCTATCCAAATGTTCCCAAACACAAAGTCACCAAGTCCTAGCAATCCTGTTTCCTAAATATCTCTCTAAACTGTCCACTCACACATTAACACCTTCATGATTTCTGCCATCTTCACTTTTCCCTTGATATAACCTCCTTGCTGACTCTTTTCTCTGTCTAAATCTTGGTCCTTTAAATTCATTTTACACAATATAGCCAGATAAATCTTCCTAAGACAAAAAATTGAATATGACACTTCCCTACAGAAAACTCTTGATTAAGTGTGTCTTAATTTTAGCTGGGTCACAGAACTTGAGAAGTTGTTTTAAAGGTTTGGACTTTCTTCTCAACAAATAAAAAAAGAAAAAAAAAGAATTATAAGCCATAATTTTTCGTATAAAAATTCAAGAGATTCATGGAACTGTGAGGCTCATATATAGACATATTATGAGGGGCACATAAATTCTGTATCCATAGTCACTTCTTCAGGGACAACAGAAGAAAGCAGAGCTCCAGAGTTTGCCTTCAGAAGTGCCCAGTTCTATCCTGGCTCACTCTCATTACTTTCCTCTTTGTTTAAATGAGCCTTACTCCACTTTCAGAGATTTTACACAAAATTTTCCCAAGCTCTGTAATTCCCTTTCTTTGTGTTTTGTTTTTTTTTTAAGCAGGTGTTTACTTTTTATATATTTATCTTTTAAAATCCTTATTGGAGTGTAATTGCTTTCCAATGGTGTGTTAGTTTCTGCTTTATAACAAAGTGAATCAGCTATACATATATCCCCATATCTACTCCCTCTTGAGTCTCCCTCCCACCCTCCTTATCCCACCCCTCTAGGTGGTCACAAAGCACCGAGCTGATCTCCCTGTGTTATGCGGCTGCTTCCCACTAGCTATCTCTTTTACATTTGGTAGTGTATATATGTCCATGTCCCTCTCTCATTTCGTGTCAGCTTACCTTTCCCCCTCCGCATGTCCTCAAGTCCATTCTCTACATCTGCATCTTTATTCCTGTCCTGCCCCTAGGTTCTTCAGAACCATTTTTTTTTTGATTCCTTATGTATGTGTTAGCATACAGTATTTGTCTTTTCTCTCTCTGACTTACTTCACTCTGTATGACAGAATCTAGTTCCACCTACCTCACTACAAATAACTCCAATTTGTTTCTTTTTACGGCTGAGTAATATTCCATTGTATATATGTACCACATCTTCCTTATCCATTCATCTGATGATGGACACTTAGGTTGCTTCCATGTCCTGGCTATTGTAAATAGAGCTGCAATGAACATTTTGGTACATGACTCTTTTTGAATTATGGTTTTCACAGGGTATATGCACAGTAGTGGGATTGCTGGGTCGTATGGTAGTTCTATTTTTAGTTTTTTAAGGAACCTCCATAGTGTTCTCCATAGTGGCTGTATTAATTTACATTCCCACCAACCCTGCAAGAGGGTTCCCTTTTCTCCACACCCTCTCCAGCATTTATTGTTTGTAGATATTTTGATGATGTCCATTCAGACTGGTGTGAGGTGATACCTCATTGTAGTTTTGATTTGCATTTCTCTAATGATTAGTGATTCCCTTTCAATATCAGAACTTCTCAGCACATTAATAAGGCCTCTGTTTTTTTGTTTTGTTTTGTTTTGTTTTTGTGGTACACAGGCCTCTCCCTTTGTGGAGCACAGGCTCCGGACGCACAGGCTCAGCGGCCATGGCTCACGGGCCCAGCCGCTCCACGGCATGTGGGATATTCCTGGACCAGGGCACGAACCCGTGTCCCCTGCATCGGCAGGCAGACTCTCAACCACTGGGCCACCAGGGAAGCCTAAGCCTCTGTTTAAAAGTCTTTCTAGACTGGTTTCTGTTCTGCTATAACTTTCCTGTCTGAGCAACAAATCAGCTATCATTGTATTTATTTGATTATCATCTGCCTTTTAAGCCATAAGCTTTACTTCTGTATCCACTGCTATGCATAGTGTCTGGTGTTGTACAGGTTCTCAATAAATATTTGTTGAATAAATGAATATTGGTGTAATGCAGGGTGATATATTAATTAGTGTTACCTGATAAATTGTGGCATAACCAACAAATCCAAATATCAGTGACCTAAAATAAAAAGTTACTTTACCACCCTGGGGCTGTCCATCAGCTATGGTTTGACTGCTCTCATGGGTCTTGGATAGGAAAGCCTGGACTCCTGGCTTGAGGTTAGATTTAAATTATGCAACGTCAAGGGAAGCAATATTGGCCCCAATGGGGTAAAAACTGGTTCATGATGTATGTATGCAATTTACATGTTACAATGATTTGTGTTACTCCAAAAGGTCACATTATAGAGGCAAAAGTAGTATACCTGTGGCATTAAAAAATTTCATGGGTGGGAGGAGGCAATTAGGGGGAAAAATGTTCTATAAGTTTCCTTACAGTATCAATAACATAGTAAAGGAAAAGAGACACTAGTTTAGGTCTTTCCTCCTGTTTCATTCTGTGATTCAGATTGAGTGGACACCTGGGCACACTTTTCCTCCAGGCAGAGGCCAGGAGCTCTGCAAAACCAAGACAAATCACTCATGCACATCGAAAGTCTCTGTGTGGTTATTTCTGCTCACTGTCTATTGAAGTGGGCAAATCACAAGTCTGGTATTTAACAGGGCAAGAAAATTTACTCTTGGGTATTCTGGTAGGAGACACTGCAAAATTCACAGAACAAAGGATACAGATACATAATTACATTATAACCAGGAGTGGAGAGTTAGATACAATAATCCAAGCTACTACATAAGAATTGTGGAGTTCCAGGATGAGTATAAACAAACTACAAAGTGTAGTCTTCAGCACAAACATTTGAGATTAGAATAGGTCAAAAAAAAAAAAAAAACAGGGTTGAATATTATATACAGAATGGATAAAAAATGAGGTCCTACTGTATAGCCCAAGGAAATATATTCAGTATCCTCTGATAGACCATAATGAAAAAGAGTATGACAAAATGTATATATATGCACAAATAAATTAACACAACCTTGTAAATCAACTATACTTTAATAAAATAACTTTTTTTTATAAAGGGTTGAGGGGTTCACTGGTGGCACAGTGGTTGAGAGTCCGCCTGCCGATGCAGGGGACACAGGTTCGTGCCCCGGTCCGGGAAGATCCCACATGCCGCGGAGCGGCTGGGCCCGTGAGCCATGGCCGCTGAGCCTGCGTGTCCGGAGCCTGTGCTCTGCAGCGGGAGAGGCCACAACAGTGAGAGGACAGCGTACCGCAAAAAAAAAAAAAAAAAAAAAAAAAAAAAAAAAAAAAAAAAAAAAAAAAAAAAAAAAAAAAAAAAAAAAAAAAAAAAAAAAAAAAAAAAAAAGCGTTGAAATTTGCAAAACCAAAAGAAAGAAAAAGTGTCCTTCTGTCGCTTTTATTTTCTTCTTGAACTTGCATTCTGATAGTCTAACTGTACAAAATTCTTGTTAGTTGACAGTAAACAGTGTTCTGGATTTATTGAAATTTCAGGTGAAATCTGAAGTATTTGCAAAATCCCTTCATTTTAAGCTACAATAAATAATTCAGGAATTAATTATATAAACTGAAAATAAAAGTTCACAGAGCTTAATTTCATTAGCAGTTTTATCATTTAAAAACATTAACAGAAAACTCCTATGCAGCACTTTCCTATGACAGAAATAATCATGCCAGTGTAAATAAATTACTAGGAAATGATAGCATAGGTAAAGTTACTGGACAGTCTAATCTCTCCATCACTAGGGTGGAAAAAAATACTTCATACACAATAAACAAAGACCAATCAATATTTATACACTGAAGAAAATCAGCTAATAGGAAGAATCATTAATTTCACATATTTTATAAGAATGATACCAAAGTCTGTTCTGTGAACTTGGAAAAAGTTGATTATTAAAGTGAACACTTAGAACAAGCTATTCTAAGTAATAATAATAATTAATAATAATAAGGCTACATCCACAATACTAGGTATTAAAATGAAGCTAACAAAAGAAAAAAGAAAAAAGGAAGAAAAGCTTTTGAGTCCTTCAAGTAGACAACTAAAGTAAATTAACAAAGTAAAAGCATTTTGGAATTAAACATTGACTACAAGGTAGAACGTGGTTAATCTTGCAGACCCTGATGTCAGTTGCCTGAGATGCATCCTAATTCTACTTAATTAGTTATGGAAAGATTCACTTTCCTCATCTAACACTCAAGAGCAAGTATAACAAGTATTATTTATTCTCTTTTAATTACTAGATTTTACCCTTTAACCTCCTGGAACAGGTTATACAAACTTTTGCCGTAAAGGGCACATAGTAAATATTTCCAACCCTGTCACACTACTCAGCTCTGCCACTGGAGTGTGAAAGCAGTCATAGACAATAAGTAATTGAATGGGTGTGTTCCAATAAAGCAGATAAAGGCAGACAGTGGCTAGATCTGGCCACAAGCCTTAGTGCTCCAATTTCTGTAGTAGAAGTTCAGTCCTAAAAAAACGTTGGTCAAAGTTCAGCCAGATCTAGCTGATTCCATAACACATTGAATTTCAGTGTAAAATGCTACCTCCAAATACCATCATCTGTTTTTAGAATTATTCACTATTTGACTAGCATCCTCTCCCCAAACTATCTTGTTAAGGTATAGTTATTATCATGGTGACAGTTTACAAAACAAACTATTTTAAAATATGTAGGTTTACCATATATTATGCTATCTTAACCACATTAGGAAGAAAAAAAGTGATATATAAAATATTACCAACAAAATAGATCAAAATACTTTAATTTTTAAATGCAGCCTGGCAACCAAATAGAACAAGGAAGAATTGGAATTTCCACTGTAGCTAAAATAATAATAGTAATAAGCTTTCTTTCCTCTATAAAAATATTTCAAAATGTACACATTTATTTTTTTTACTTGTCATTTTCCTTCATACCAACTTACAAAGTAACTAAGAAATATCTGGTTTTGTGTTTGCCCTGGAAATGATTAGCATTGATATCCATTTTATCCCCCCAGTTTAGGTGGTGGGGTAAAAGTGAGGGATGAAAGAAGCAGAACCCTTGGGTGAGGTCCCAGCTACGGTGAAGGGTAGCTGGTCTCAGAACAGTCCTGGGGGATTCTCTTCCAATTCCTGGATTCCTGCACATGGGCACTGGGTTCCCAGACAATCCAGAAACCTGGCTCCAACACTGGCTGTGGACACAAGGTCCCCAGGTTCTGCAGGTCTATCGGCTGCTCTGGTAGGCTTGACAAGGGTTTCCTTTAAATGCAGACTCAGTGCTAGAAACTTGAAATGTTTGCTAATTTGGGGACACCCTCCATCATCATTAATAATTTACCAACGATTTTAATACCAAATATTACTATGACCAAAGCCTATTACATAGCATAACACTAGTATTTTTTTTTTAGCAAAAAGGTTAGCTGTCTTGTGCAATGTTTGCTCATGGTGAAAAAATTTTCCTAGGAAGCAGATACCCAGACACAGAAAATATTTCCTGGTTGCCTGCAAGTTGTATGTGGCCGTATGACTGATTTTTAAGCCTATAGAATGTTAATCTAATATCTGTGGTCAAGTTCCAAAGCTGAGACATTATAAACTTTCTCACACACTTCCTCATAGAAGCCTGGGATAAAGAATGCTGCTGGGACACAGGAGGGTACACTGGCACATCGCAGACCCCCAGACCCCAAACTGTGAGCAGAGTGTCTGGCTCCCAGACAGACACATCCTTCAATAAAGATTGGTGGGAAAATGACTACCTGATAAGTCAGCAAGATACTTCCATATTATTGATAAACTGCAGTTTGGGAGCTTGTTACTGCAGCATGTATTCAAATAACTAACAGATGATCTGGAGGTGGGCTCCATTCATAATAAAACATTAATGTATGTGGCCCTGGACTGGAAGTCAGTGGTAGTCACTGAAGAAAAAGATCTAACAGAATGGAAGGCTGAAAGAGCACCATGGTGCCGCACAAAACACATAGTAAAACTAATGCTGACAGTAGCGTGAGAGAGCAGTGTGTGTAGCTGGAGGGGAGTGGTTGGAAGCCACAATGTTAATATATCTTAATTGTTACCCATTAATTACAGGAAGAGATGAGCTAAGATAAAATATTTGTTAGGAGAATAGAGATAAGGTCAGAATATTTTTTTGGAAAAATGACCTTCTAGAAACAAACTAGTGATAAAGGCAATGGTAAAGATCTCCAACTAAAAAAACCCCAAAGATTTTTCAGATAGATGAAATGTTAAGTGCTGCTTTCTTCCAAAAGTTTATTATTTCAGATGCTCACAAGGTGGTTGTTTTTAAGCTGAGTGAAAAGAATAATGGGTCTGAAGTAGCAAATAAATAGTCATGTCTCAGAAAGAAGGATGTGAAGAAAATAGAACCTAAGCTTCTTTATAGTTTTAAGAATTAAGATTCAAAGAATGTTCCTTACTGTAATTTAACCAATCCATCCCTGTACACACCTTTATTCTAATAGGTAGAAAGAATAAAAGATGACATGGACACATGCAGTTTATGATGTTTGGTTGTAAGAAAATAAAGAAATACTATTTTCTCATTACTTAGGTGAGGAAATTACCTGCTGAGAGTGGAGATCAACGTGTTTTCTTGGAACATTTGAAGAGAGAAGAAGATAAAATATGGGCATTGTTACTGTGTAGAAGAGACAGTTAAATAGAAATAATGGAGCCATGGCCCTTTATTACTGAGTGGCTGGCTACAATTGAGGCTGCAGGTTTGTGGAGCTACCTTGATCTTAATGTGAGTATGTGAGTGTGCTGAGTATCACTCATGTCCCCTGTGAGTGCAAACATTGATTTGACTGAGCATTGGTGTTTTCCCAGGTCAGCATGAGGAAACAACATGAGGTCAGCAGGAGAGACTCCAAAACTGGCAAGGAAATGGTTCAGGTGAAATCACCCTAATATTTAAACTAGATGAGGATGGATGGAAAGCTATGCAGGAATTCATAAGTAAGCACAAAATCAAAGCAGTCAATTCTGTAAAAGGTAAACTGCATATTTCACATAATAGAAAAATGAAAGAATGAAAAGTTGTGATCAGAAAAGAAGTTAGGATGCTTTTAGATAAGGAACATCTGTGGAATGTTACTCAGGAGTGAAATATATGGAACTGAAAGGGGTTTTGATCAGGGCAGAAGCTGACCCTTTCTCCCATCTCTAGGATATGTGGGGCATGGAAGGATGGTCACCCTAAGAGCCAGCCAAATACACATGCCTTTCTTATTCTCCACCCCAAGAATCCACTGACTGGACAGCATAGAATTAAGAAAGAGAATACATTTATCCTAGCACAGAAATGAATAAGAGGCCTTACATCAGATGAGCAAAATCCATACATTCATGAAATACAGAGACCTATGAGAGCTTGTTGATTGAGAGAACAGAGCTTGAGATGATCTATAATAGAAGATGCTGCAATGGAGGCTGGGCAGACCTCGCTGAAGCCTCAGTGGAGATGGGGCCAATCTTACTGAGACTTCATGCCGACTCTGCTTTCACATAAATAAAATGGAAAGATAAAAATACAGCTGTAAAGAGGAACTTAAAAATGGAGATATCTGTCTGCTATAATATAGCCACATGATAGAACTGAAAACTATGCTTCAGAATAGTTACACCAGTTTCTCCCCTTCCCTGCCCTCCTCCTGAACACCTGAGTATACAGTGAATGGCAGCCAGGCGATTGCATTTAACCCTAGAAAAAACCTGAGGGTAATTTAAAAGAGCTGTGAAGAGAAAACTGGGTTTTCTTGTAAAAATTGATCACTCCATCACAAAGACATCCTGCAGGACCCAAAGCCCATTTCCCCAGCAACACACCCAGAAGAGGAGCCAAGGATTCACTGATCTCACCAGCATGCCTTACAGCCCTTGTCAGCCTTCTCTTTAGTCAGAGATTCATTGTGGGAAAAGGTATAAATACATAGCAGTAAAGGAAATCTATAACAATTAGCCCTAGTGATCAGCATAGTCTCCCATTTACCATGAAAAAAGTAACATTTAAGAAAAAAAAAAAAAGATTATTTATTGACAATAAGTTTTAAGCCCCAATTAGGTTCAAAAAGATATTGCTTCCAAAAAAGTCAGAAAAATATTAACAAGAAAAATAATAGTTTAATCAGAAGAATGTAAATGTTCTTAGAAATTAAAAATATTAATGCAATAAAAAAAGGTTAGTTAAATGACAGAGTCATTTTGCAAAACAGTTTTGTATAACTAAAGAAGACAAGCATCTTCACCATAAAATACTCTTGAAGTCCTACACAGCATGAAAAAAATACCCAAAACAAAACAAACAAATCACGTCTAGCAACTTCGTTCGGATATTTCAATGATATTTCAAGAAGATAGAAAAGATCTTTAGTCTTCTAGAAATAAAAAAAAAAAAAAGAGGCCACTTTGAAAGAAATCATAGTAGCATACACTTATTAGAATAAATGTATGTTAGGGCACAACAGAAAATGAATTCAAGTATGGGAAAATATTTATCATAGAATTCTGTACTCTTCTAAACTACCAGTACAAATAGATATTTCTGTTCATTTTCAATAAAAATGAACATATTTTTCATACAGAGGTAATGTTCAGTAAAAGAAAAAAGGACTATATGAGAGAATAAATTATAACAGCTATGATACCCTTGTTCTAATTGATGAGCAAAGTATGACAGGTCTGTAACAGACTGAGAAAATCCTGTACAGGTTATAGCAGAAGATTGGAGGAGGTCTCTTGGGAGAATACCATCAGGAAGAAAACACTTAGAAATACTAAAAAAAAAAAAAAAAAAAAAAAAAAAAAAAAAAAAAAAAAAAAAAAAAAAAAAAAAAAAAAAAGATAGAAACAGTGATGAATTTTGAAGGTATGTTGAAATCTTATAGCTTATTCATCAAGAAAAGGAAAGTCAAATGAAAAACTCTCGAAAAACAGGAGCTGTGAAAGAATACCATAATCTGAGTAGAAAGCAAATTAAAATGTTGTGTGGTTTTGAACAAATGTTGTAGTGCTTAATTATTCAGGTTGGGCTAAACTGTGCTGCAATCCACACACACCTGACATCTCAGAGGTTTGTACATCATCAGTCAAGGTCTGTCCTAGGCTCTGGGTAAAGAGGGTGGCTGCCTTCCACATGGTGACTTAGGGATACAGGTTGCTGACATCTCATTATTACGTCCTCTGGAACACATGGGGTTCAGGTCACTCAAACAGGAAAATAATGTGGTAGAGGGTCAGACAGCAATGCTGGCCCATAGAAGACACTAAACACTTCCATTCATTGGTAAGCTCTGGTTCCACATCCATAACTGTAAACGATCTGGGGAATAAAGGGACCCTCACTAGACTGTAAATGCCTCCACCACAGAGTGTGGAACATGAGAATCCACTTGACCCTGACACTAGAAAATTTCTTGTTCAAGTGCTACAGAGAATCTGGCTTTGGACCTGCAGAGAAGAAAATTAATCTCTGCATATTTTTTGGATTTTTCCATAGCCAGTAATCTTGTAGCCATAATAAGATGAGCATTCTTTGTTTTTGCACATGTAGAAAATAGAATAATTTATCATTTCAAAGAAAAATGTGATATAAAAGTAATTTTATGATTTAAAATAAAACCATAGTTCTCAATATAGAAATTAGTAGGGAAAAGGTAAAGTAAATAGATAAAAAAGTATGAATATCTATATCATATATCAGAGAATCAAGAAATACTGCTTAAATTTAATGGAACAAAAAATAAAGATAACCAACTAAAAGCTAATATAGAAAGTACAAACAATTTGAAAAATGAAGTAGGTATAGAGATGACACGAGATGTGTTTAAAAGTCTTAGCTTTCTTCATAGTGAGGGGCTATAGATGTTAATTTGATTAAGAAAAAAATATAAAAGTTGATTTAAGCTACAGAGGAATTCAAAAGTATTTAAAATGAAAACATTTAAAAATCGTTTCTGTAGCAACTAAAACTGGAGGGCAAAGGGGTGGGTTTGAAGATTGTACCTATTTATTATGAATGTTGCCATATCATTTAATTGAAACAAGATGACATATGGGACTTCTGTTATTGCAGATGGATTTCTGAGGTCCCAAAGCTGAAGACAGTGAATTGATGAAGGCCCATTCATTTTTATGAGAACTGTTAGTGATCCATAGGGTCCAGAGGATAGTTCTCTAATTCTTAGCCCATTACCCACTTTCTGGTTATATGAAAAAAATAGCATAATAAGTTCAGAAGTAAGGAGGGTTTCAAAGATTCACCAGCACTGTCAATTCCCTGATAAAGAGTGTTAGCATAACTTTCTTTCTCTATGGTAGAAGGGTAGTGATGTTTCTCTTCCACCTTAAGGCAAATGAGGGAAGGCTTCAAGAGAATAACTCTAAAAGATTGGGTTTGTTTGTCCAAAGGACTGGCTTCTTGGCTCTGCTTGGATGCTGCTGGAGCTGGGAACTGTGTAGACCATCATGAGCTGCTACCTGCTTGCCGAGTTGAGAGAAATTTGAGAGAGTCATCTTCGCCTTCTGGAGTTGAAAAGCTCCTAGTGAGTGGTTCTCAGTAGGAGAAGCTAAAGGTGGGAAGCTGGTTGGAACTGACAGGGATACCAGGTTAAAACAGAAGTCACAGATTTTAGAGACAAGACGGCGGAAGAGGAAGAAGCGGAGATCACCTTCCTCCCCACAGATACACCAGAAATACATCTACACGTGGAACAACTCCTGCAGAAAACCTACTGAACGCTGGCAGAAGACCTCAGACCTCCCAAAAGGCAAGAAACTCCACACTTACCTGGGCAGGACAAACAAAAAAACCCTAAAAGCAGAGACAGAGGAGAGGGACGGGACCGGCACCAGTGGGAGGGAGCCGTGAAGCAGGAAAGGTTTCCACACACTGAGAAGCCCCTTCGCGGGCGGAGACTGCGGGTGGCGGAGGGGAAAAGCTTCGGAGCCGCGGAGGAGAGCGCAGCCACTGGGGCGCGGAGGGCAAAGCGGGGAGATCCCCGCACGGAGGATCGGCGCCGACCGGCACTCACCAGCCCGAGAGGCTTGTCTGCTCCCCCGCTGGGGCGGGCGGGGCTGGGAGCTGAGGCTCGGGCTTCGGTCGGAGCACAGGGAGAGGACTGGGGTCGGCGGCGTGAACACAGCCTGCAGGGGGCTAGTGCGCCACCGCTGGCCGGGAGGGAGTCTGGGAAAAGTCTGGACCTGCCGAGGAGGCAAGAGACTTTTTCTTCCCTCCTCTTTGTTTCCTGGTGCGCGAGGAGAGGGGATTAAGAGCGCCGCTTAAAGGAGCTCCAGAGACGGGCGCGAGCCGCGGCTACCAGCGCGGACCCCAGAGACGGGCCTGAGACACTAGGGCTGCTGCTGCCGCCACCAGGAAGCCTGTGTGCGA
>RJWK010026301.1:11174-27225 GCA_004363435.1 Platanista minor | reverse complement strand
CAGGCTTCAGTAGTTGTGGCATGTGGGCTCAGTAGTTGTGGCTCGCGGGCTCTAGAGCGCAGGCTCAGTAGTTGTGGCGCACGGGCTTAGTTGCTCTGCAGCATGTGGGATCTTCCCGGACCAGGGCTCGAACCCGTGTCCCCTGAATTGGCAGGCAGATTCTTAACCGCTGCGCCACCAGGGAAGTCCAGGACTCAGTGCTTTCACTGCCAGGGCCAGGGCCAGGTTTGATCCCTGGTCGGGGAACTCAGATTCCACATGCCATGCGGCGTGGCCAAAAAACAAAAGCAAAAAAACCCCAGAGAGGTAAAGTAACTTATCCAAGACTGCAGTGACTAAACAGTAGGGGAATGAGCCCGGGTGGTTGGCTCCAGAGTCCCAGATCTTGATCCCTTGGGCACAACAGCATCTCAGTTTACCTGCTGGTCTTTCAAAGTGTCGTGTCCTTTCCCTGTTGCTTCCCTTAGGCAGCCGGGGGCTTCACTGGAGTCCGATTTTACATTCATGTCTTGGCTTGGAGGATTCAGGTATCAGGTGTGAGTTTGACTCCTCACCAACCCCCTTCCCAGCCTCCAGGAAGTGGTACCTCCAGCGGCGGGCAGCTCTAGGGCAGCTGAACACCATCCTGCTGGCAGGCCGGCATCTGCTCTGGAGACAGCGGAGAGGGCAGGTGAAGCACATGGATGGGTCCTGCCCCGGGCAGCTCAGGGGAGAAGCCAGGCAGCCTTGCCAGCCACGTTGGCCAAATCCCGACGGCGTCCACCCTCCAAGCGCAGCCGCACAAGGACCGAGGCCTCGGAGACCATTGCTGGAGGAGCTCCTTCCATCCCCCTCTGCCTGGCCAGGGTAGCCTGGGGCCTCCAGGAGGTTGTCGCCTTCCTTCATGCCTGCCCACTGCCAGGGCCTGGCTCTCCCCTGCTGGCTGGGGGTGCCTCCCATCCCCTCCAGGCCTCCCTTGGACTGTTCCCCTCTTACCCAGTGACTCCAATCTGAGGGCCATAAAGCAGCTCAAAGGTCAATGCCCACATACTGCCCCTCTCCCTGGCCCCTCCCTGGCTGGACTTTGTCCCCTGGGACCATTCCTTCCATTCTTCCCTCCTCTTCCCGGTGCCCTGGCAGACGGGCAGAGGCAGCCACAGCGCTAAGGCTCGTGAGGGCTCTGGAGGGCTGGGGGAAGACAGCTGGCCCCCTCGGTCTGCACCTCTTCCTCCACTGGTGTGGAGTCCTCCTGGGAGGACGAGGGGGCAGCTGAACTGCTGAGCAGGGGAGGGGCCTCTAGGGAGCTCCTGGTGACACCTCACGGGGGCATCATCTCCTCCTGCATCTCCCCCAACAGCTTGGGCATCGGTGCAGCTGGCACAGCGTCGGGGTCTCCAAGAAGGGGCCAAGCATGGTGGGTGTCCTGGAAGCTGGAGGGTGTCTGCTGGGTTGTGAGCCTGCTGAACCTGGCCTGGCTTGAGGGGGAGCCTGGGGTCCCAGGGGTGCCAAGATGGGTCCTGTCCCTCAGGCCCATCCATTGTGCCCCCAAGAAGAGGCCTGGGGTGCCCTTGGTTTCCCTCTGAGGGCTCTGGGGGCTTTATTTGTTTGAGTATCCAGGACTAGAATCCTTGGTCTTTGGAGGGGAAGCTTACAGCCCTGGGGGTGAGGAGGGCCCCTGGGTACCTATGCCCCTTCCCTTCGTTCCTGGTCAATTGCTCCTCCCTGCTAGGAGCTGGGGCGCTTGGAGATCCCGGCTGAGCTGGCTGTTATGCTGAAGACAGCGGAAGGTGAGTCCTGCTGGGCGTCGTTCTTGCCATGACCCCCTCCTGGGCGGAGGCTCTGTCCCTGTGGTCCCTCCCTCTGATGCTCTGGGTCCCCCCAGCTCACTTCCCGGCTCCCTCTGCACTGGAGCTGGGGGCTGATGCTGAGAGGTGGAGGCGGCGCCAGAGCCAGGCGCCTTACCTGGGTGTTTCTGGGCTGCCGCCTATGTCATCCCAGGCCATCAGCACACCCTGGCCGAGAGCATCACCGAGGCCATGCCCCCGGAAGTTCCCGCACAGCCCAGCCTGACCCTCCCACCCGACATCGACCAATTCCCCTTCTCCAGCTTCATCTCCATCGGCTTTCAGGTGGGCCCCCAGGCCTTAGCTGTACACGGCTGATGCCCACATCTCCCCAGACGTTAGCCCCCATCAGGCAGAAGCTGTGCCTGTCCTTCTGTCTCCAGTCCCCTCCTCCCTCTCCTGCTGCGGGGCTGTGGATGCAACTGCGTTGTTCAGAAAATCCGTTGAACCTAAACGTGTTGCTGGTTACTTATCTGCAGCGCCAAACCTTTGTTACACCTGTGGCACTGCCCTGCCATTGAAGCCATGTCGTTAAAGCATGTTGAATGACAAGGCAAAGTATCCAGGCTACCGTGTTGGCAACAAAAGCAGGATTCAAAACTGCACGTAGAGTATGATCCCAATTTCGTTAACAGGGTGGGGAGATGACGTGTGTACCTACACGTAGAAAGTAAGACTAGAAAGAAAGAGGCGAAAATGTTAACTGTGGTTATATCTGGCAGTGGAATGTTAATGGTGGTTTTTATTCTTCATCCTTTTCTGTGTTTTCTGAGTTTTCTGCATGCATGAGCTTTAGTTTTCTAATCAGAAGGAGTGATTGAGAGGTTTTTAAAAAAATGTTTATTTATTTATTTGGCTGCGCCGGGTCTTAGCTGCGGCACACGGGATCTTTGTTGCCTGTGCAGAATCTCTAGTTGCGGCATGCGGGACCTTTTTTAGTTGTGGCATGCAGGATCTAGTTCCCTGACCAGGGATCAAACCTGGGCCCCCAGCACTGGGAGCGTGGACTCTTAACGGATGGACCACCAGGAAAGTCCCAAGATGTACTTTTCTTTTAATATATTTATTTATTTATGGCTGTGTTGGGTCTTTGTTGCTGCACGCGGCTTTCTCTATTTGCGGCGAGCGGGGGCTACTCTTCGTTGCGGTGCGCGGGCTTCTCATGGCGGTGGCTTCTCTTGTTGCAGAGCACGGGCTCCAGGCGCACGGGCTTCAGTAGTTGTGGCTTGCGGGCTCTAGAGAGCACAGGCTCAGCAGTTGTGGTGCACGGGCTTAGCTGCTCCGCGGCATGTGGGATCTTCCCGGACCAGGGCTCGAACCCGTGTCTCCTACACTGGCAGGCGGATTCTTAACCGCTGCGCCACCAGGGAAGCCCCCCAAGATGTATTTTTAAGATGGTTTTCCTCACCAGCCCCTCTTCCTGTCGCAGGGCACGTGCTCCCTTGGGGCTCCCCCGGGGCTGTGTCTGGCAGGTCAGCACACACCAGCCCCTGCTCAGGCGCCGTGTCACCCTCCTTCCTTGCAGGAGCCATCCCTGCCCAGACCTGGGCAGCTGCTGACCAAACCCCTGACCCGGCTGGACAGTGAGAACCCTCAGCATGCCCTGGATATCAACAAGGTGGTGAGTGACACACTGGGGAGGGGCAGGGTGGGCCCATGCAAGGGGTGCTGGCCGGGCACGGGGAGCCCCGCACGTCCTGCCTCCTCTCGCTCTGTGTCTGCAGATGCTGCGGTTCCTGGGGGACGGGTCCCTGGAGCCCTGGCAGGAGCAGACCATGGGCCAGTACCTGGTGCGGCAGGGGCAGCGCCGGCCGGGGCTGCGCAACGAGCTCTTCAGCCAGCTCGCAGCCCAGCTCTGGCACAACCCAGACGAGCAGCAGAGCCAGCGCGGCTGGGCCCTCCTGGCTGTTCTGCTCAGCGCCTTCCCCCCAGTGTCCACCCTGCAGAAGCCGCTGCTCAAGTAAGGGGCCCGGCAGGTGGGGGCCCCGTGGGTGTGCTCAGCGGGCCACCCCATACCCACGGCAGCCCTGTGCTGTGCCCACAGATTTGTGTCCGACCAGGCCCCCAGGGGCATGGCAGCACTGTGCCAGCACAAGCTGCTGGGAGCCCTGGAGCAGACGCAGTGGGCCCTTGGGTCCGAGCGGGCCCACCCACCCACCCAGCTCGAGTGGACGGCTGGATGGAGGCGGGGCCGCATGGCGCTGGATGTCTTCACCTTCACCGGTGACGCCTGCCTCCTCTCGGGCCTCCCCAGGCCCACAGTGGAGCCTGCCCGGCACTCTCGCCCTCCCTCGACCCCGCTTCCCGCCTCAGCCCTCCCGATGTGACCCTGACCTCCCTGCTCTCCTGCTTTCGGAACCGCCATGGGACAGTATTCCCTTCCTGTCCGGGTGGACCCTGCTGTCCCTCACTCTTTGCCCCTACCCCTTGTCCCTGCAGAGGAGTGCTACTCGGCCGAGGTGGAGTCCTGGACCACAGGGGAGCAACTCGCCGGGTGGATCCTGCAGAGCAGGTGTGCGGGGCCTGGGATGGGCAAGTGCAGCCCACACTGGCCATTGTCCCGTCCGCCTCCTTGTTTTCCTCATGCTCCCAGCCCGCTCTCCCGCCAAGCACCTCTTGCGGCTGCTCCTGCAGGCCCAAGGCCAAAGCCTGCTCCCCAGGGGGCGGGATGGGGGCAAGGGGTTGGGGTAGGTGGGCACGGTCCAGACAGTAGATTCAAGACGGAGAGCAAGTAGAGAGTACACCAGCTAGATCTGGTCCAGATTCTCATCACATTGAATGAATAAATGCATCAGAGCCAATGTAGAAGTAAGTAGAGGGCTGTGAGTTGCACTGGGTCTTCAGCCAGGTTCCCGTCCCCTTCCACAACCCCCTCCCCCCAGCCCACCCTCAGGTCCTTGTCCCTTCCCGATGGTCGTCCACCTGGCTGACCACCCTCTGCTACATGCCCTTGTCTCACCCAGAGGCCTGGATCCGCCCCCGCGTGGCTGGTCTGTGTCACTGCACTCTAAGGACTCCTGGCAGGACTTGGCTGGCTGCGACTTTGTGTTGGACCTGATCGGCCGGACCGAGGATCTGGGGGACCCGGCCGGTCCCCACAGCTACCCAATCGCGCCCCGTGGCTTGTAGGTGCCACCCACAGCACCCCGGGCCTGCTCCTGTCCCTATCCTGTCGTAGGTGACCCCTCAGCCACCCTGTCATCCGCGGGGGTTCACAGGTGCTGCCACAGGCCCAGCCCGCCCGCCCCCAAGCCTCCGCCCACCGCAGGGGGATGACCCCTCCAGCAGCTTCTACACCTTGCCTCAACCTGGGAACCCCCCGGCCAGGGCACCTCCTCAGCTGGGCCCACTATCTCCTGCAGAGCCGAGGACATCCCCCCGGCCCCTGGCATCCAGGCCCCCTCACTGCCCCCAGGTCCCCCTCCAGGCCCAGCCCTAACTCTGCCCAGCAGGGGTCACACAGGTAAGGCTGGGAGTGGGCACACTGAGGTTGGCAGAGTGCTGGGAATGGGGGTTGCCAGAAGCCCCATGCCCCAGGCAGGTGACAGTAACCCTCCACAGGTGAGTCCTGGACCTCAGGGAGTCTGAATGGCTTCCTGGACCATCTCTTCTCCCCGTGCCTCAGCGTGAGTGTCCTGCACGCAGACCCCACCCCACTGCTGCCCCTACGCCCCTGGGGCCTCTGCTGCCCCTCCCATCCCTCCCAGGGCTCTAGCTCTGACCTTGGGACCTGTGACTTTTGTCCCTTCAGGATCTGGAGCAAGGCAGGGCTCTGAGCGGCCGCATGAAGGGAGGAGGCGCCATGGGGCCCATGCAGCAAGGCAGTTATCCCGTGGGTGAGTGTGGGGCTGAGCACCCATCCAGAGCCTCCCTGCCCAGCAACACAGGCAAGCATGGCCTGGGATCC
The DNA here is from genome assembly GCA_004363435.1 of Platanista minor. Classification (NCBI taxonomy): domain Eukaryota; kingdom Metazoa; phylum Chordata; class Mammalia; order Artiodactyla; family Platanistidae; genus Platanista; species Platanista minor. The sequence goes on along the minus strand of RJWK010026301.1, from coordinate 21,495 downwards.
CCCACGCAGCTGCAATCAGAGCTCTGGCCAGCACCCTGGTGGCCTGTACTCTTCTCTTTGCCTGGGGCTAAAGGGAGGCTGTCTGTGGGCCCAGGTAGGGACCGACCTGGTGGGGGGGGCCCTGTTCCCTCAGTGTACTCAGGGATGATGCAGATGCCTGGATACCAGCCAGCCATGATGCCTGCACCCATGCCCATGATGCCAGCAATGGGGGCGGTCCCCGCCATGCCAGGTAAGGCTGGACTATAGCCACTGGGTTCCTTCTCAGGTAGGGACTGGAGGAGGGAGGGTATTTCCTGGGGCCTAGAGGGGACAGTGGGCAGAGGGCTGGGAGCTCAGCCATGGCGCTTGTCTACCCTGACTGCCTGCCATACTCGCAGCCGTGGTGGTGCCACCACAGCCGCAGCCACAGCCACAGCCACAGCCCCTGCTTCCCAGCGTGGACGCGAGGCAGCTGGCAGTCCAGCAGCAGAACTTCATCAACCAGCAGGCGCTGATCCTGGTGAGGTTGGGCAGGGCCCGTGGATTGCCTAGTGGGTACAGATCTGTGGGGCGAGGCTAGGTCAGCTCTTACCTGGCACACCACCCTTCCCCCGTCAGGCCCAGCAGATGACCACCCAGGCTATGACCTTGTCCCTGGAGCAGCAGGCAAAGCAGCGCCAGAGCCAGCCCCTGGAGCATCATGCCCAGGCTCAGGCCCCGGGAGCTGCCTCCCTGACTCCACCCCCAGCCATCACCCCCAAGCCCAAGAAGACACCCACCCCCCAGAAGGAGCCAGAGTGTGACCCGGAATTGGTAGGTGCCTGCCTGAGGGTGAAGAGCCGAGGCCAGGCAAGTGGCAGGGCCGGGGTGGGGCAGTAGGCTCCAAGGCCACAGAAGTGGGAGACATAGGGTGGGGGGCGCGGGAAGATGCAGAAAAGATGCTGCCAGGCCCCAGCCCCGCGGATCCAAGTGGGTTTTCTCTGTGAATGGCAGCTTGTCTGGCAGGGCTGCTCCTTCTCTTTCCCTTCCTGCCACAGGAGACCTCACAGGAGGCTGAAGACAGGCCCCGGCGGCCCAAGAGCTTCCAGCAGAAACGGGACTATTTCCAGAAGTTGGGTGAGGGCCCTTGGGGTAGCAATCCCACACAGAAACTCAGCCACCGCCCCAGCCTGCACTCTATTCCTCTAGGTCAGTGTGGCCTCTCCAGGAGCCCAGATGGGTGGGCCAGGTGGAGAGTAATAGAGAGGGCCATCTGGGGCATTTACAGGGCAGCAGCAGATCAAGGTGGAGACGATGAGGCCTCCAGCCAAGGTGAAGATCCCCCAGGGGGAGGAGCAGGACGAGGAGCCAGAAGAAGAAGAGCAGAGAGCAGGTGGTGGGGAGAGGGGTGGGGGCAGGCTTTGTGGTTCTGCACAGGGTCTCACATCTTTCCTATCTTTCTGGTCAGTGCCGTCACCTCCTCCTCCCCCAGTAGTGAAGAAGCCACTGACACGAGATGGGGCCAAAGCTGCACAGGAGGCTGAGGCTGAGCCAGCCACAGAGGCAGGGCCTTGCGGTGGTCGCCGGCTGGCAGAGGGCAGAGCCGTGGTGCGTAGCTCGGACCCTGAGCCCCGGCAGGCAGAGCCCAGCAGGGAGATCCGCAACATCATCCGCATATACCAGAGCCGCCCAGGCCCCATGCCCGTGCCCGTGCAGCCGCCCAGGTGCACCCCAGTGGTGGTGGGGTGGGGGAGGATGGCTGGGGCTGCCCGCTGTCCAGAGTCACCATATGGACTCCTGACCCCTTCCTTCTCTCAGGAAGCCCCCCCAGATCTTCCTGAAAAAAAACAACCCTAAGGATGAGGCTTTGGCTAAGCTGGGGATCCGTGGTGCCTCCTCGCTGCCCTCGGTGAGGCCCCGTCCTGTCCAGAGCACGCTGCTCTGCTCCAGAGCCCTCCTGAGGCTCCCCGGGGGAAACCCGGCCGCTAGTCACAGCCTGGGTGTATTCTCTGTGCCTCCCCAGACGCTGTCCCCCAGCCCAGGGAAGGGCCCCCCACCAGCTGTAGCCCCTCGACCCAAGGGCCAGCCACAGCTTGTGCCCTCCAACTCCATCAAGGAGAAGCAGGGGCCCCTTCAAGGGCTGTTTGGCCAGAGCCCACCCACTGCCCAGAGACCCCCGCCTCCGCCAGCACCTCCACTGCCTCCACACTGGGACCCAGGGACCCCTCCAGCTGAGCCGCACGGTGAGAAACCCCACATCCCCGGGTGGTGGGCTTTGTGGGGGGCGGGGACAGGATTCCCAAGGGCCTCTCCGCGTTCACGGCCGAGGTCAGCTGCTCGTGCTTCCGGACTTTGGAGCCGTGGGTGAGGAGCCCCAGCTTCCGCGTTCCTGCGGGGGGCAGGGCCCGGGCACCCCTGGGGCCTGTCTGGCACAGAGGGACCGTCAGGGGGCGTGGGCCTCGTCAGGAGTTTAGTGACCCCGCTGACGTGGTCAGGGAGGGCCCACACACGTCAGGGACAGCGGGGTACGTGGGAGGCTGGAGATGGAGGCCGGAGATGGGACGGAGCGGGGGCAGGGAGGCAGCGGAGGTGGACTGAGCTGGGCCACGTGGGGCCCTAGTGGGCCGAGGGTCTTCTCTCCCCGTGCCCTCATCATTCCGGCTTGGGCAGCTCCTCATCTGATGCCCTTCGGCCCCTCCATCCGCCAGGCTTTGTGGAGCCCATGGGGGACCAGGGGATCTCCACCCAGCTGCTCGTGCCCTCGGGCAGCGTGTGCTTCTCCTACGCCAGCGCCCCCTGGAGATTGTTCCTGCGCAAGGAGGTGGGCGCGAGGGCGGTCGCAGCCTGGCCTCTCTGGGTGGGGGACGGGGCGCTGGCTGTAGGGGCGCCAGCCTGGGGCCCCAGCATCTCCTCTCCACACAGACACTGGGGGCTGCTTCCCCAGCCCCAGCTCCTCCGGCCCGGGAGGCAGAGGTGGGGCGGGAGGGGGGCTGGCGGGGGCACCGTCCGGGCCCACTCTCACTCGCCCCTGCCCTCGTCCAGGTGTTCTACCCCCGGGAGAACTTCAGCCACCCCTACTGCCTCAGGCTCCTCTGTGAGCAGGTGAGAGCCCAGCCCACCTGGGACCTGTACAGACAGACCGCCCCCACCCCAGGCAGGAGAGCAGCCCCACTTGCGGGACGCTGGTGTGTTTCAAGCCCTGCCTTCGTTTATTTAATCCTCCCAACATCCCTCAGAATAAGGGCCATTTTTGACTTATGACGAGGATTAAAAATAAAGCGTATACAGCACCCAACACAGGCCTGGCACACAGCAGGTGCTCGCTGGTGCTTGTCCCTTTGCCACCTCTAGATGCTCCCGGATGCTTGTGTCTGTTCTCCCCAGTTCTACAGTAGCTGCCCCCCCACTCCCCCAAGTCCTGTTCCTTCAGGGAAGCTTATCTCAGCTGACAGAGGAGCAGCAGCCCGACTAGTGCCAGCAGCTTGGGGGAGGCAGGTGGGAGAGCTCCGGGTGGACGTGGCCCTGGGCTCGGGAGGCCAGGCATCCCTCCCTGCTCCACCCACGTGCCTATGGGGCGCTCCAGCTTTTCCTCCACACGTGGCTGCTTCTGGGGTGGGCTGTGGCCTCAGGACCTGGTGGTGACCGCCTGGCTTTGCCCCCAGATCGTGAGGGACACCTTTGTGGAGTCCTGCATCCGGATCTCCCAGGACGAGAGGCACAGGATGAAAGACCTGCTGCGTAGGGTCCAGGGACCCTGGAGTCAGGGAGCCAGAGCGCTGGGGGTTGGGCCTGCCCAGAGGGAGGGAGCAGACCCTGGGGGTCCCCGCTGTGAGGGAGCCTGAGGACGGCCTGGGGCCATTTCTGCCCAACAGGAGACCTGGAGGTGGGCCTGGACTCCTTGGACACAGCTGAGGACAGTGTCAAGAAGCGCATTGTGGTGGCCGCCAGGGACAACTGGGCCAATTACTTCTCCCGCATCTTCCCCGTCTCGGTCAGTGAGGCTGGGGATGGCAGCGCCCAAGGCTGGAGGCCAGCTTGGCCTTCCGCAGCAGGATGAGAGCTGGGGGTGGGCTGGGCCCCAGTGGAACCGACAAAGAACAGCACTGGCCTGAGCAGCCCCAGGGTGTCTTGGACGGTGGCGGGGAGCCCGGAGCCTGTCCATGAGCCAGCCACCTTCCGGGCAGGGCGAGGGTGGCGGCGACGTGCAGCTGCTGGCTGTGTCCCACCGGGGGCTGAGACTGCTCAAGGCGACCCAAGGCCCCAGCTTCCACCCCGACCAGCTGAAGACTCTCCGCTCGTACAGGTGAGCCTGGGCTGGGGTGTGGCGTGGGCCTGCGAGATGGCCCCCAGCTCATGCCCCACCCTCTGCACAGCTTTGCTGAGGTGCTGGGCATAGAGTGCCTGGCTGGCTCCACCCTGGAGCTGTCACTGAAGAGTGAACAGCTGGTGCTGCACACAGTCCGGGCGGGAGCCATCAAGGCCATGGTTGAGGTGCTCCTGAGTGAGCTCAAGAAGGCAAGTGCGGGCCGGCAGGGTACCGGGCAGGGGGCCTCCAGCACCGCTACGTCGTACCCCGTCTGGTTTGCCTGGACTCGGGGCCATCAGCCAAGCTCCTTCAAGCTGCCTGGGGTGGGGCTGGAACTTGGGGGCGCTTGGTGCAGAGTGACGCCAACGGGGCAGCAGGTGGGACGGGCGGGACAGAGTCATAAGCAGGCTGGCTGCTCGCCCGCCCGCCTGCAGGACTCCGGCTACGTCATTGCCCTGCGAAGCTACCTCACTGACAACCACAGCCTCCTCAGCTTCCAACGGGGGGACCTTATCAAGCTGTTGCCGTTGGCCACTCTGGAGCCAGGTATCCCCGGGGCAAGCAGGGCGGCTGGCACCCGGCGGGCAGACGAGGCGGAGCCTCCAGGGGCAGAGGGGCCAGGAGGGTGAGGCACTATCCTTGGATGTTTCCCCCAGGCTGGCAGTTTGGCTCCACCGGGGGCCGTTCCGGACTTTTTCCTGCTGACATAGTGCAGCCGGCTGCTGCTCCGGACTTTTCCTTCTCAATGGAGCAGAGGAATGGCCGGCACAAGAGTCAGCTGCAGCACGGAGAGTGGGTTAAGGCATCGGAGGTGAGGAAGACGGGAGACACCGAGGCGAGGCGTGACTAGGAGTCGAGGAAAGAAAGGGCTCGACTGCCCCAGAGCGGTGGAGGGCCACCCCACGCCTGGTGGGCAGCGCTTGCTCTGATGCTGCCTCTCTGCCCGCTCCTGATTTCCTGTCCTGTCTCCCAAGCAGGGCTGTGAGCTCCCTGCGGGCAGGGGCTGGGCTGTCTGCCTCTTGTGTGGCCCTCATGGCAGCTAGTTCAGCGCCACCTGGAAGATGCTCAATAAACAGCTCTTGACTTTCCTGGCTTCTGGTGGTGTGCTCACTGCAGCTGCTCTGCCTGCTTCTCTTGGGTTGGGCTGGGGTGGGGGCTTGGGCAGGGCCACTGGACAGGCCAGGGGACACTCAGGTGGCACTAGGTCTCCTGTGCTCCTAAGTTCCCCACCCACCCCTAGAGCCAGGCACACAGTGACAACTTGGCCACCACCCTGCCCACGGACTCCGACTACACCATGCAGGAATTTGCCCTGCGCTACTTCCGGAAGCCCCAGACCCTGTGAGTGCCCTGGGCCCGCCCCATGCCCGCCCATCCTCAGTGTCCCTGAAGTGGGACACTCCCTGCTCAGAGCCACCAGGCCAGGGCTCTTAGCACCCTCCCTACCCAGCCTGGGATGGGGGTGGGAGGGCTGAGCAAGCAGGGCCGTCCTCCCCTCTGCCCCCTCAGGCTGGGCCAGACAGGTGAAGATGCCGAGAGGAAGGCCATGGCCAGCCTGGTGCAGTACAGCAAGGTAAGGGGGACGGTGGGGAAGAGCCGGGACAGCAGACCTGCCACCCTGGCCCCCATGGCCCCAGACCCCCAGCCAGCCTCTTTGGCCGCAGGCTCCCATCCAGGCATCACTCCTCAGCGTTAGTGACGAGGACGTGAACAGGCAGGCTGTGGGAAGCTTCCAGGGTAAGTAGCCACGGGGCCCTGGGTGACCTGTCTGCAGTGCCTGGAACCCAGGCACCTACCTGGTCACCTTCTCTCCTTGAGTTCGCTGACTCGGGGAAGCTCACTGGTGGTTCCTATACCACATGGCCCTCACCCACTTCTACTCATGCCCAAGGGGCTGTGGGTTGTGTGGAGTCTGGGCTGGAAGGCAGCGGTGGGTCCAGCTTGCTATGCACTTGGTGTAGCCCTGGGTGGCCACAGAATCTCTCTGGACCCTGTCTCCTCATCGGTACAGCTGAGACTGCCACTCTGCCTGGCTCACACGCATTCTGAGAGCAAGGCATGAGATGGCCCTGCACAGCAACAGCATGAGCCAGGGCCAGGCCCCCAGCCCAGCTCACCGTGCTTTTCATCCTGCCCACAGCTCTGATGCAGTTTATGGGGGACCTGTCCAAGCCCTGGGGCAAGAACGACCTGGATCTCCTCTATGGGCTGCTGAAGGTAGGAAAGGGAGCTGGAAGCTGTGGGGAGTCAGTGAGCCCTGAGGGGCCCCTTCCCGTCCTCCTGCCTGGGCCTCCATGGGACCCCCTGTCCCCTGGTCACTATATATTCAAAGCGTCCAAAATTAGTTATCGAGCACCTACGTGCTGGGGGCAGGGCAGTGAACCAAGCAGGCCAAGTCCCTGCAGAGCTTACAGCCTGGTTAGAGGAGACAGTCTGTAAACCCTGATGCAACATGTCCAGGGCAAAGAGTGCCGTGGAGAGTGATAAAGCAGGGGAGGGGCTGCTGCAGTGCAGAAGGCTTGGCGACAAGGTGACCCTGGAGCAGAGACCTGAAGGCGGCCAGGGAGTGAGGCACGTATGCATGGGGGCAGGGCACGCGTGCAGGCAGAGGCGGGGGTGAGCCTCGGCCCCAGCAGGGCCAGTGTGGCTGGAGCCCAGTGAGCAAGGGGGAGGGTGGAAGGTGAGGACCAGGAGGGACAGTGGTTCCGGGTCACGGTAGGCCTTGTGGTCCACTGTCAGGACTTGGATTTTTCGAGATCTGGGAAAACACTGGAGGGCTCTGAAGAGAGACGTGGCGTCCATTTCGTGGGGTCGCTCTGGCGGTTGTTTGGGATGCTGGGAGTTTAAGGGCAAGGAGAGGGTTCCTGCCGCGATCCCAGGTGAGACGTGGCTGGCCCGGGCCCAGAGGCAGCAGCAGAGGGAAGAAAGACTCCAAGCAGCAGGGTTTGCTATGAAGTGCACGTGGGGTGTGAGAGCGAGGGGCCGAGGGGGGACACGGAGGCCTAGGCCAGAGCAATGCTGGTCGCCACAAGGAAGCCTGAGTGAGGATGGGGCTGGCCTGGTGGAGGAATCTGTTTGGGATGCGTGAAGTCTGAAGTCCCAGTCTTCCAAGTGGAGGGTCTGGGCTTCGTGGGAGAAGTCTGGGCTGGAGGCAGGCACCAGGAGTCATCAGCAGACAGAGGCCCAAGGGCACTGCAGCCCTTCGAGGTCAAGGAGATGAGGGGGTCGGCAGAGATGACTAAGACAGAGGGACCAGAGAAAGAGGTCAGGGCCGAGCACGGCCTGGAAGCAGGTAAAGACGGCGACTCAGCTGAGTGGCCAGTTGTGCAGATGCTATTAAGCCGAGTGAGACCAAGACCAAGGGATGACGGTGGGCTGTCACCCTGACTTGGCCCCCAGCCCATGGCCACTGGCAGGACTTCTCTGACTTCAGATCCCACTCCATCCCTCACTCCACCGCACTGCACTGCACTGCAGCTCTGCCCCCGACCCGCTACCCCCTGCCCTTCCTGTCCCCACAGCTGTGCCAGAAGGAGAACCTCAGGGATGAGATTTACTGCCAGGCCATCAAGCAGATCACAGGACACCCCCGGCCGTGAGTGTGGGGGACGGGCAGGGGTCGGTGGCGGGCCTCTCTGGGGCAGCCCAAAGTGCTGCTGCCCAGCCGGCCCGAAGCCCAGGCTCTCTGCCCTGCAGGAGACTCTGCGCTCGAGGGTGGACTTTCCTCAGCCTCCTCACAGGCTACTTTCCCCCATCAACCTCGCTGATGCCCTACGTGACCAAGTTTCTGCAGCATTCGGCCCTGAGCCAAGGTGCCGGTGGGAGGGGCTTCCAGGCTGGGGTCCCGGCTGCTTGGGGAGGGGTTTGGCGATGCTCATGACCCCAGCCTGGCTCCTCTCTGCAGAACTGGCCCGGAGCTGCCAGGAGCACCTCCAGCGCACAGTCAAGTACGGGGGGCGCCGGCGGCTGCCCTCCCCAGGCGAAATGCAGGGTTTCCTGGTACGGGGTGTGCAGGCGGCTGGGTGTTCTGGGACTCCCTCTGAGTGGGCGGAGCTGGGGCCTCTGCCCACTGGGGGACTGACCCCGCACCTGCTTTGGCAGAAAGGACAAGTAGTCCGCCTGCTCCTAATTCACCTGCCCGGGGGTGTGAAGTACAAGACCAACACCCACACTTTCACAGTGAGCACAGGGACACAGAGGAGGGGCTGGGGAGACCCAGGGAAGCCGTGGGCATCAGTTCTGGGGACACCCCTCCCTCCCCCACAGCCTCCTTCCCTCCCCAGCACCCCCGTCATGGCCCTGTCTGCATGTCCAGGTGGCAGCAGAAGTGCTGGAGGAGATGTGTGGGCAGATGGGCATCAAGGACCCCCATGAAGTGCAGGAATTTGCCCTCTTCCTCATCAAAGGGGAAGGTAGGCCACCTGGCCTGGGGAGGAAGCGTGGCCCGGCTGGATTCAGGGATGTGGCCTTGCCTGCCAAGTCCGCTCTTCTGGCCACGGGGGAGGCAGCTCCCACTGGGGGGCGGGCGGGGCTGGCCCCGAGCGGTAAGGCAGGCTGTGGACCCGGGCTCCCTGCGCAGGCCAGCTGGTGCGGCCCCTGTGGCCCCGGGAGTACCTCAACAGCGAGGTGGTGGGTCCGGACGTGAGCCTGCACAGCCGGCGGCTCGGCTGGGAGACCCCGCTGCACTTCGATAATCCCACCTACGTCAGCACCCACTACGGCCAGGTCAGCCCCACTCGGCCCCGCGCTGCGGCGCCGCTGGTGGTTGGAGCCTCGGCTGCAGCTTGAGGGAGAGTTCCTCCCTGGGTTGGGGGAGGGCTTGAGGCCCAGGAGCCACCCACTAGATGGGGCTTTGGGGCACAGCTACCCCTCACTGCTCCCCCCTCAGGTGCTGAGGGACTACCTGCAGGGGAAGCTGCTGGTCAGCGCCCAGGAAGATGCTCGACTCGCCAGGCTGGCTGCCTTGCAGCACCTCAGCAGGAACCACAAGGAGCCCCCCTCAGAGTGAGTGTGAACGCAACCCTCACGCCTCCTGTCACCCCACCACCCCTACCCCCTCCTCCAAGGTCAAGGCCACTTGGACCCTTTGTGGCCCTAACCAAATGGGGGCTGGGTACACCTGCCCACCCCCACCCCCACCCCCGCTCCCCACGCTCCTCAAGGGCAGAGCCCACGCCTCATTCATGTGTCTGGATCCCCGGTCTCACCCACGGTAGCCACTGGTTCATCTACTTAGCACCTGCTGTATGCCCAGCTTTGACTGACCAGGCTGTGTCCTAGGCAAGGCCTACTGGCTTACTTGCCAAAGCAGCTGCAATGTCAGATGAACGTGGCTGCCGTGAAGAGCCTGATGGGCCAGGAGCTGAGGCAGTTGCAAGGATGCAGCTCTCAGGAAGCGCAGATCAGCTTCATAGGTAGGTCTGGGGCTAGGGGGCAGCTGGGGCAGAGGCGGGAGCCCCAGCAAGGAAGGGGTGAGAGTGGAGGGGCTGAGGAAGCTCTCCACCTGTCCCGCCCTCTCCTCCGTGCTGGGGGCAAAGTCCGGCAGGTCCCAGGGCCCCAGCGGTCAGAACTCCTGCTCTACCCCTCCGTCCGCAGAGGCCGTGAGTGAGCTGCCCCTCTTTGGCTACACTGTCTACATGGTGCTGAGAGTGAGCAAACCGGCCCTGCCCAGCCCTTGCCTTCTGGGGCTGAACCGCCAGCGCCTCATCCTCATGGACCCCAGCTCTCAGGTGGGCCAGGCTCCTGGCCCAAGTGCTGGCCTGGGCACCCTCGGGCCACTCGTCTCCCACCACCCACACTGACCCCTCCCCCAGAGGGACCAAGCTCTGCTATCTCTCCCCCTGTCTGTCTACCCCCCCCCCCCCCCCCCCCCCCCCCCCCCCCCCCCACACTTGCCCCCCCCCCCCCCCCCAGCACCCCCACCCCCCCCCCCCCCCCCGCCCCGCTGCGCCCCCAGGAACTGTGCTGCTCCATCGCTCTGAAGGAACTGCAGCAGCTCCACATGCTGAGCCCACTGAGCGCTGAGGGCTCCCCTGGCCTGGAACTCAACTATGG
>RJWK010026301.1:0-11074 GCA_004363435.1 Platanista minor | reverse complement strand
AGGGGGCTGGCTGGGGAGCCCTGGCCTCACACGCCTGTGCCCGCGCAGGCCCAGGAGCTGAAGCACACCATCACCTTCCTGCTGGACCACAACTCTCCTTCCACTTAGTGGCCGGGCTTCACCCGAGAGGAGTGAGGGAGGGGCAGAGACGAGGACAGGAAGCCTCTCTGGCCCAAGTCTCACCCTTTGGGTGCTGTCAGGCCAGTCTGGCCTGGGCTTCACCGCTTGGCTGTTCTGGAACCTGCTGCAGCACAGCCCAGCTGGCCCATGGGGAGGGGCTGCTATAGCGACTTCAACTGGGAAGGAGTCAGGAGACTCCCTCTGGGGTGGGCCTGGGCCTGAGCCTGGGGTGGGTGCTGCAGGAACTCGGCTTGGGCATCCAATGTTGCCCAGTCTGGGGGAGATGCCCGCCTGGGCCCTGGCCCGTCATGAGCATGAGCCCAGCCCTGGGAGCAGCAGCTGCTGAGGAAATAAAACTCCTGAGAGAACAGGGCTGTGTGCGTGTGCATGAGAACCAACAGGACTTTATTCCTCTGGTAACTGTCGAAGCCCCGCCTGGCATTCCCGACCAGGGGCTGAGAGGGAGCAGGGCCTGGCTGCTGCCCGTCTTCCCATAAGCTCTGCACCTGGGCCGGGCTGGAGGCTGGCACTGCGAGGGAAGACAGTGGTGGGGGCCGACCTGGGGCCAGTCCGGGCTCTTTCTGAGTAGGCCCCAAGGCCTCAGACTGGCGGGCCTCGCCCCCGGCTTAAAACGTGCTAAGTACAAGAGGTGGAGGGACCTTCCTTCCTTCTATTCCTCTGGCAGCAGCCACACCACCTGTCACTTTCTGATCTGCGGATCTGGCCCAGAAAACCCAGCCACGAGGGCCGGGGAGGCAGGGAGGCTAGGAGAAAGAGGACCTCAGGCTTCGCAAGCAAAGAGAAAGGTGGGCTGACCTCTGACCTTGATGTGGGAGGTGTCCAGGCCCATTTCCAAAGCAAGGTGTGGCTGGAAGGGGGAAGAGCCTGAGAGCAGATGATGCCCAGCAGCAGCAGCAGCAGCAGCAGCAGCAGCAGCAGCAGCAGGCCGCCCCCCTTCCCCGCTCCTGGGCGAGGCCCGGGCTGGGCCGCGGCCCCGTCATCTCTGTGGGCCACACAGGTCGTGCCAGTCAGCTTCACTCTCGCACCGGGCTCGGCCGCGGAACAACTGCTGGATGACGTTCCGGGCCTCTTCCCTCACTGGATTCGGGATGGGGGAGCGTGAGAGCCAGTCTCCCCACTACAGGGCCCCCACAGGCACCTCCCGGCCGGTGACGCAGGCACTCACCGCTCCTTCCCGGAGACGGATTCTGGATCAGCGAGTGTGAGAGGTGGCGGGCAAAGGCTTTAAACAGCTCCTGGGGACAGAGGGTGGAGAGGAGCAGAGCGCAGAACCTCACCCTGCTCTCTGAGCGACCTACAGCTGCCACCCAAGAGCGAGGCAGACCCAGGGAGCGGGCAGCGGGCCTCTGGGCTGGCCTGCTTCCGCCCTGCTTTTCCCTGGGGCTCACGCTCCCTACCCACTCACGCACTGCACCCAAGTGCCCCAGGCTCAGGGGAGAACAGAGCGCATGCACCTACCCTACCTTGGATGCAAACTTGCCCTCCTTGTAGAAAGGGGTCAGACACTTGACCACGACGTTCGCCGCCTCCTTCAGCGACATGCCAGGAGCCAGGAGCTGGCAGGAGCCTTGGGGGTTCAAGCTGCCCTGATCGCTGGCTGAGACGCTGCCCTTGGCCTCAGCTAAGATGGAGACCTTGGCTGAGGGGCAGGGCCTCTTCTGAGCCTGGCTCTCTGGGTTCTCCTGGGCAGGGCCACAGTGGAGGGTCACTCTTGGGCTCCCTGTTACTGGCCCCTCCCCTCCTGGAAGGCTGGACCTCAGCACCTCCTGGCTCCCTCTAGCCCAGCCCATCTGCCCTGGGATGTGGAAAGAAGAGATGCTTTTCCCAAACCCCTACCCAGAGCAGACACCAGCCTGGTAGACAGGTATCTTCCCCCCTCTCAGTACCTGCTGGGGTCTGGGCCTCTTGCCTCTCTGTGCCTCCTTTGTGGGGGTGGGCTGGCCTTCTGGGGGCCTCTGGTCTCTGAGCGGGCAGGCACTGGCCGGAAAGGAGAGCAGGCGTCAGAGCTCCAGATGCCAGCCGCACCCTCAGCCCAGGTGGCCCAGTGAAGCCCATCGTGGGAACAGGCCCCAAGCTTCAGAGGCCCAGTTAGCAGAGCGGATTCTAGAGGATTCCAGGACTGCCCGTGACCTCACCTTGGCCCCTCCTCGGAGCACTCCTCGGTCTGGGGGGGAGCAGCCAAACGTCCCATGGCTCCATCCTCCTCCCCTGTGTACTTCTCTGGGGCCATCAGGGGTCCCTGCGCCCTGTCACGGGAAGGGCTGGCACCTTCTGCCCCTGGGGCTGAAGTGAGCAGAGGAGAGCTCTCGGTCCTTTGGTAGAAGAAGCGGGCGATGTTCTGGGAGTCCTTGAGGGCCGCTGCGGCCAGGAGCTGCTGCTTCTTGCCGACCCGGGCCTTGGCGGCAGGACTGCCCGGAGAGGGGCCTTTTGCCTTCTTCTCGGGGGAGGGTGCCCCACAATGAGCACCGCTCCCGGGGGCCTCTGCTCTGGGCCCAGGGAGGGGCTCAGCGCGGTCCTCATCCTGGCCGCCACGGGGCCGGCCGGGCGGCTCCTGCTCACCTCCCTGCACCAGCCGGGGGTCTTGCTCCTTGAGCCGCGTCTTCTCCATCAGCTGAGGGGCCGTCTGGAACGTGCAGGAGCCTTTCGGGAAACCAGCTCCCACCCGCTTGGGTTTGAGCTGTGAGGAGGAGAGAGGCTTCTGACCCCAGGTGCCTCCAGGGCACTCTCTAGTAGAGGGCCCAGGGATGGCCGGGTGGGTGGGGCTCCCAGGAGTGGGGGCGGGAAAAGCTGGGCTGGCGAGACAGGCGCTGTGGGGGGCTGCAGAGGCGTAGCTGGCAGAGTACAGACGCGCGAAGGCCTGCCCTGGGGTGCCCTAGGGCCAGGGCTGTGATGCCAGGAGAGCAAGGACTATGCCCTCGCTGAGGGCAAGGGCCCATGGCGCCTTTCCTGGACGCAGGTTTGGGGTGGACACCAGGATGCCACTCACCGAGTACACCTGGGAGGCCGGCCGGATGTCATACTCGGTGGGCTCTGGGGGCTTGGCCTGGGCGCTGCAGCTCCTGGCACCACCTCCCACATCGTAGGGCTGCCCATCCTTGGAGGCTTTGTGGATCTCAGCCACCTGGGGCAGGGACAGGTGGGAACGCCGTGGTCAGCACCCCTAGCTCCTGACAGCCCCCAGCCCAGGCTTCCCACGAGTGGGTTCCACGGCACCTGGGCACTGGACAAGTTCTAGTCCGCATGGGGTTGGCTAGAAATACTTCCAGCCAGGAAAGGAGGGAAGTCGGGCTCCCCCGGGAATAAGCGGCCCCCCGTGAGGCGGGCTGCCTCTCCCACCCAGAGCCCGGAGCACACCCCGCCCACCCCACCTGGTGCCCACCTTCTTCAGCACGCTGGCCTTGTACAGGTTGGCCACCTTGGCATTTCGGAATGTCTCGTGTTCCAGCTCCACTGCCTTGGCCTGGAGGTCAGATCTGAGGGTAGGAATGAGGTTAAGGTGTCAGGTAGGCCTGAGGCCCCTCCCCTGTTAGATCCTCCCTGGGGACCCTGGAGACAGCTTCAGGAACGGCCTGGCAGGAACGGCCTTGGGCACAGGGATTCCGACCTGGACTGTCTGGGCCCCCTGTGGTTTACTGTCCCTCAGCAGCTCCTGGCAGCCCCTCGCTTGTGGCCAAGCCTGCCCCCTGGTAAGGCTGTGGAGACTCACACCCCCTGGGAGTAAGATGGGTCCCAATTTGGGGAGGGGTGCCCAAATAAGCCAGGGGGGCTGGGGTTCCCGTGGTCTCCAAAGGAACAGGAGCCCAGGGACCGCTCCTCGGCCCTGACGACACTCACCCATCAGTGGACCCTGCAGCCTGGCGGTTGCTGCTCAGAGCCTCCTCCAGGAGCCCCAGGCAGTGCTCACGGGCCTGCACAGGGGAGGGAAGTTGGTCAAACAGTCTCAGGTTGGGGGGGATCCTGGGGGGCAGGTGTGACGAGCTGCCCACCTCTTACCTTCACAGTGAGTCTGGGGATCTTCCTACTAGAAGCCTCTTTCAGGGGACAGTCTGCATCTGGGGGGAGCAGAGGCGAGTCCTTCCACTCTACTTTCTGCTCTCTGGCATCCCCAACCCCCCCCCCCCAGTGAGGCATCCTCCAACCACACCCTGAGACCAGCCCAGGGAGCATCTCTGTACTGACCTGGGGGTACGAATTCTTCTATCTTGGGGTCTTTGCCCTGGAAGATGACATGAGGGCCCGTGAGGCATCCTGCCCCGCAGCAAGACAGCTCCCAGTCCAGCACCAGGGAAGGGGCTGAGAGAGTGTGAGCAGGGGGCCACCTGGACCCCACTGAGCCCCTGTCCCCTTCACCTTGCGCAGGCGCATCTGCTTCTGGTAGAAGAGATTCCATTCCCGCTTATGGGCCTCGTCTCTGCCCTCATCCCCGCTGCCTTCAGAGCCTTCGTCGTACCTAGGAGACAGGCTGGGCATGAGCAGTCCTGGGTCTGGGCTTTGCCCTCCTGTCACATGTCTGCTGGGACAGTGATGTCTCTGATGCCCTGGCAGCTCATGGGCAACACCGAAGTCCTGGCCCCAGTGTGGCCCTCAGGGCCGGGGGCGGGGTGGACTATGGCACTGTGTTGCCTCTGGTCTGGCCTTTGCATCAGGGAGAGAATGCCAGACTATTTCCAGTGGGTTGCGGGCCCCTGGCCTCATGGCCCCTCACCTGCTAAAGCCCCCATAACCCCTGCGGCCTCCCTCATACAGCTCAGGGTCAAAGCTGTTCCCCTGGGAGGGCCCAATGGAGGTCCTGCTCCAGCTGCTTCTTTGCTCCAAAGCGTCCAGCTGCTTCCGCACAGCTGCAGGGTTCTGGCAGTGGTCACAGCCTTTGGTGCAGGCGGGGGGCGCATCCCCGAAGTACTTGGCAATGGCAGCGTGGCGGCACCTGGAGCAGGCAGCATAGCACAGGCAACGGGTGAGGGACCCACGCCGGCCAGAGTTCGTTCACCCGATCCCGAAACTCTGGTTGAGCAGAGCTACACGTCTGGCACTGTGGTAGGCATCTCATGCGAGCCTCACAAGGCATCGCTGGGGTGCCCATTTTACAGATGAGGACAGCTGAAAGAGCTTTCCCAAAGTCATGGAACACACGTTATCCAGAGGAGCCAGGGTACGAACCCCATTCTGTCCTGCTTCTCCTCCGGGCCCCAGCCCCCTCTCCATCCTTCGGCAGTGGGGCACCCTGGAAGGAGCACGGACTCTGGGTGCAGACACTGACTCTGCTGCTGAGGCTGTGTCCTTGGGGAAGGCATCTGACCTCCTGAAGCCTATGCACTCCTGCCTACAAGCCGGTGCAAGAGGAGCGGCAGGAAGCGGCCCTCCCCCACCTCAGCACTCTGCTTGACTTCTGTCTCCTGGGGCCTCTTCCTTGTTGTCCCCAACAAGCCTGTGTGTGCCCAGCCCAGTGTCCACAGCCCGGAAACGGGGCACTGCCTGAGAGCAGGAACTGGGCAGCTCAGGGCCGGCGCTGGTGAGGGCAGCGAGGAGACGCAGCCGTGGCCGGAGTCTTCCTCGTCGTACCTTCCAGGCTGGAAGAATGAACCCCCCCCAGGCTGGGGGCACAGTCGGTCACCGGGGCAGATGCAGAGGCCCCGGGGGGGGGGGGACCACAGTTCTATCTGGGCTGTTCCAAACAGCCATTCCTGCAGCAGGAATGTGGCACGGGGTGGGCGAGCCCGAGGGGAGATGCCGGAGCAGAGGTAGGGCTGTCTAGTCGCCACATCATCAAGACAAGAGCGGGCGTCACTGCTCTAAATCAGAACACCTCTCAACATGAGCACTGCCTGGGGCTGCAAGAAACACTTTGAGGAGCCAGGACCGCGAGGGCCAGGCTCCAGGAATGACAACAGGTTGCGACATATCCCCCAGGAAGCGCGGGCTGGCTGCCTCGTTTAGCTGAGGAGAGAACAGCTGGAGCCGGCAAGGAGGGCATGGCAGCCACCAGCGGGCGCTATTCCCGCCACACCCAAAACCGATGTGTAACTCATTCCATTGCTCAAGCCCGTGCGACCGCACAGTGGCTGCCTGTCCAGCCCCTGGGAGGCTCTGGCATCCAAGCGGTGTGGCCGCAAGGCTGGCTTCCTTCCCCCCACCCTCCCCCAAGCCCCGACTCACTGGCGTTTTGTGCTCACACTCAAAGGGCTCCATTGACAGCTCGCAGATGCGGGCTGGGGTCGGCTCCTGTCCTGCTCCGGGCACAGCCTGGTCTGCTGGGGTGGCACGACCAGCCAAATGTCAAACCAGCCAGCCCCTGGGCTCTGGAGCCCGTCCCTGACAGTCGGGCCGGGAGTGTGGAGACAGCCCCGGCCGACTCTCTGGCAAGAAGATCAGCAGTGTCCTCCCTCCTCCTCCCGGGGCCGCCCCCGCCCCGAGGAGCAGGCTCAGGCCAGGCCACTCCCAAGCCACTCGGGACTCCCCCAAGTTCTTCCCCAAGACGCCTCCCCAGAGGGCTGACTGCTCGGGTGGGCCAGCAGCTCCCCCACTATTTACTTTCTTTCCCAGGAGAAAACAGAGAGGAACCTGCCAGGGAGTCGCCCGAGGGACAGGCTGGGGGTTGAGGGACCAGGGCCCAAAGGTGCTCCTGAGGGCGGGGCGGGTGGCAAAGAACTGGGAGGGGTGCAGGCCCCCTCCCTCGCTCCCTCCCTCCCGACTCCACCGCTCAGGTGGAACCTCCCAGGGGTCATCTTTGCCAGGGAACGTGAGAGCCGACCTCCTCTTTCATCAGCTCACAGCCCAGGCCCAGCCCACACCCGCCAGGAGGGAGGAGAGGAAGAGGAGGGCCGTGCAGACCTTCGGGGCAGGCAGCAGGCGCAGGAATCTGCAGCCGCACGACCAGTTCCCTCCCAGCAGGGATTCCCTTGCCTGCGGGGGCAGCGGTGGCACTGGCTCCCTACCTCAGCGGCCGCCCGTGTAATGTGACACTTGAATCTCCAGGACGACCAACAACAAAAAAGCTAAGGCTGAGACAGCAGCTGGCTGTCAGCAGCCAGGAGCTCCGCTCCGCTGAGCAGAGGCACCCAGGGAGCAGCTGCGGGTCAGGAAAGAGGCGTCCGCAAAGGAAGGAAGAAGTGTGAGCCCGGCCGGAGGGGAGGCCGGAGGAGAGGCACGCGGAGGCTGCTGGGCTCCCCAGCACCTGCGGTTGCCCCCCAACCCCAGCACCTGAGCTCCCAGGTGAGTGGCTCCGCTCACAGATGAGGCGGGGACGAAGGGAAGGGAGCCGCCAGGGCCCCCTGTCTCAAGCGTGGAGGGCCACAATCTACCACAAGCACAGAGAGGAGGGTCCTGGGGGACACGCTTGGTCGTAGCCTCTAGAGAGCCTCCCTTTCGAACTCAGGCTCTCCCCTTCTCTTGCTGGGACCCAGCACGGGGCACAGGCCGAGGCTGCAGCCCTCTGCTGGCTTGCTGAGCAGGCAGAGGGGCCTGGAGTGCCTGCTTACTCGGCAAAGTTAGTTTAAGCTCTTCCTATTCAGGGGGCTTAAACGAGGGATTTGGCTGGCCTGGCCTAGGGGAGAACCATCGCCTGCCCACTGAGCCTCCCTTTTTCCGGGGATCAAGTCCCTGCTTTCTCCCAGGCAAGGAGGCTCAGGGCAGGGTCTGCCCAGCCACCTCGCACCTCCCAGGATGCGAACCTGTGGCAGCTCTGCCCATTGTGTCCTGGACAAAAGCAGCAGCTGCCACCTTTTATGGGGGGCTTGGTGTTCTCAGCTCAGAGCTAGGCCCAGGTGCTCCTCCCTGGGCCCATAGAGATCCCTAGGAACCCCCACATCTCCCTGAATGCCACGGCAGAAGCATGAGGGCCCTAAACCCAGGGTGGGGTGGGAAGGCGACAATGGTGGAAGTGAGGCTTGGGAAGGGACTGCCCCGCCCCATACTTGGCCCTCCGGCCGCCATCAGAATGCTGATAGTTCTCCGGCGGCACTGAGATCAGCTCTCTTGGGCAGGGCCCCGAGAGTTGAGAGTCGAGGCTGGCTGCCTACCCCTCCTGCCTCCCTGTCCTCCCCAGCCCCCCGGATGTTTTCCCCAAAGCGAACAAGCTAGTATCTACTTAGAAAAACAACCACCCAGGTTAAAGTGGAAACCAGTCGACGTGTTCTTGGCTCGGCAGAGGCTGTGGGATTTGGCCTGGGTTGGTGGCTGAGGAGACTAAAAGCCCGGCAGCGATGAGCAGTGATGGCACAGAGGGGACAGACGCCGGGCGAGGGAGGGACGCAGTGATGAGCCCATGGCTACCCCTGCCGGCTCTTATCTGTAAGACGGCCCAGGCAGGCAGGCAGGGATCAGAGTCCCGAGATCCAGAGGACACAGGTGGATGGGGGCCGCCAAACACAATCCCTGTGCGGGGACAGGAGGGTGATGCCCAGCTTCTGGGGCTGCAGGAGTAATCAGCAGCAGCAGGAAGTGCCTCCTCCTGTCCTGGAAAAGCTAGGGGCTGGGGAAGCGGGGGCTGCCGAGGGTTCAAGTGTCATTGGACCCCACTGGAAGGCGGGGCCAAGGCAGAAAGCGCAGCGCACAGTGGGCATCTCTGCCTCACTGGTTAGGCCACCGGACCCCGCAAGACTCCCCCAACCTTCAGTTATGCCTCATTCTAGTTCTTTCTCGAACAAGACGTTGCCCAGGGGGCAGGGGTGGCTGAAACCCACCTTGACAAAATAACAGGGCAGGGCAAGAAGCCCTTGGGCCCTGAGCCATCAACACACCCTTATCAGACAGCATACATCCGCTGCCTGGGCTCTCCCCACGCAGCTGCGTCTGGAGTTGGAGTGTCAGTTCTGCAAAGAGGAAACAGGGACACTTCAGTACCAAGTGGCAGTTGTCTGGCCTGCAAGCGGCCTGCGTGCTCTGCTGCAAGGTTCTCTGTGCCAGGAGATGCCACACGAAGGCATGTTTTCTAGTCCCTCCAGTTCTGCCAGCCTTCCCTTCAGCCTGGCTCACCTTCCCCCTCCACTGGCTGCCACTCCACCCGGGCAGCACCCTCCGAAGGTGCCGAGAAGGGCCATGCAGGCAGCCGGGCCAGGGGAAGCCACCACTTGCTCTGGCTGCTTCTAACCGAGGCGATACCCAGCATGGGACTGGGGGAGATCCCTCATTCACAGGCAGAAAGTACAGTTTGGGAAGGAGTGTGGTGGAGCTGAGATAGAAAGACTGGAAAAATACATAGAGAATTACCAGTAGCCCCACTGGCTTCCCTCCCCTCCGCTCTCCAAACCTGGGAAGGTTAAGAGGACAAGAGGCAGCCAGCCCCAGGACGCCCACCCTCCCCGGGCCACAGCTGGGAACACTCAGGGCTCCCTACAACGCAGCAGCTGGGGCACAGGCCTCACGGTCACCTGACGACGGCTGGTTATATTGGGCACCAGGCGTCAGGCACCCCTTGGCCTCGCTTTAAATAGCGTGCTGGAAAGCCCGCCTGGGACCTGCTGGAATGTGCCTCCGCCCTCTCAGGAGAACAGGCCCCTCCAGCCCCCCACAGTCCCCACTAAGGCTCCTCTGCTCAAGGCCAAGCTGGAAATGATAAAACAGCAACTGAAAAGCAAAGGGGGCTTCAGCCTTTGAGGCAGAACAGCCGTGTCCAGCAGCCCCACTCCTGCAGACAGGATGCAGTGAGCAGCCCCGGGGCCAATCCAAGTCCCCAGAGGCCCTGGGTGTCCACGTCCGTGGCCCACTGGAGTGGACCGACACTCTTCCCGAGTGGGGCCCGGGTCCCCTGGGCGTGAGTCTGCAGCTTTCTGACTTCCTAACCCCTGGAGGATGGCTGACTTTAAAGGCGAAGCTTCGGATCAACAGGCCTCGCCTTTCCGGCACAGCAGTTCAGCCCGGCCCCACCTTCCCCCTCCCTGCTCTGGAGATCACGCCCCGACTGACCAGGGTTTCCACGCAACCTCTCACTCACAAGCAGAGGCGCCCCCTCTGCAATCCCTCCTGGGTCTTTGGGTGTGGGGAGCACAGGTGAAAAAGCCCCCCGCCCACCCACTCGCCTCCGCCTCCTCTGTGAAGGAGTGTCTCTGATGGCTACATTAGGCAGTGCAGGCCCTGGGCCAATCAGGCTGAAAAAGCCAGGCCAAGTAGCCGAAGAGGGGAGGGGAAAGCAGCCCAGCTCCTGAGCCCCGGGCAAGCTCCCCCTGAGCTTCGGTCGGCCCACCAGTCCCTCCTCCAGGAATGGGACCAGCGGGCGGGCTCCCATCCTCCTGGAAACCCGGGGAGCGAGATGCCCAGAGGCCCCAGAACAAGGGAGGAGACCACCTTCCTGTGCACACCTGCTCCACTGGTCAGTGGGAGGAGGTCTGTCCGGTGTGACTTCAGGAGAGGGGTCTTATGCTCGGGAAGGAGTTCATGAGCCTGAGACAGAAAGACTCGCAAAATCTGCCTTTGGTGACAAGTCACAGGAGGTTCTCAAAGAGCAAGTGTGGCCTGGTGAGTGATGAAAGCTGTGTTCCAGACTCCCGAGTGTGGGGTGGGGCTGATCACGCAGCGCCCTGGTTCCTGTGCTGAGCCCATCGCACGGGCCAGGCCCTCTGTGGGCTGCTCCTGGGCTGACTTATCTTGCCTGTCAAAGAACAGGCTGCCTGAGACAGGCGCCCGTGGAGGGATGGCGGGGGCAGCGCTGCCAGGCCCCACTCCTGCAGTGTGACCGCGAAGTCCCTTCCTCTCTCCGGTCTCAGTGTCCCCATATGCGAAAGAAAGGAGGCAGGCGTGGGTGACCCATGGCACTCTAGAATTCCGTGCCTCCTAGTACATTGGAAAACTGGGATCCTGATCTCCTTCGTAGCAGCGTGCGGACCCTGGGGTGGGGGCGTGGGAGAAGCTGGGAGGCTCTAACTCCAGGAGCCTCCCCCTTTGACAGGAGACCATCTAATCCTCCATGGAGCCATCACCTGCCTGCTCCCCCATCATCACT